>VMDO01022868.1:0-13680 GCA_007922755.1 Pedetes capensis | reverse complement strand
TTATTAAGTTTTTTTCTAATTTTTTATTTAGGAGGTGCTGGAAATCAAACCTAGATCCTTGTGCATGCTAGGCAAGTACTATACCACTGAGCTATAATCCTAGCCCCCTAAAACTTCTTAACATGACATTTATTTATATATTTATGTATGTATTTATTTTTATATTTTGAACCGGAACTCAAACCCAGTGAAAAATTGGGTTTGGGTCCAGCTTTTATTATTTTTCTATCATTAACAATGTAAAAAATGGAAAACAAAAATTGAAAAAAGAAGTTTTATTCATCTATATACACATAGAATTTTATCTATCTATCTATCTATCTATCTATGTATCTATGTCTTTTTGAGACAGGATCTCACTGTGTAGCCCAGGCGGGTCTGCAACTCACTAGGTTGACCAGCCTGTCCTCAAACTCATATCAATCCTCCTACCTCAGCCTCTTGAGTGCTGGGATTATAGGCATGCACCACCACACCTGGCTCTAGAATTAAAATTTTAAACCCAAACTTAGCCTGAGGGCACATTGTTAGAGATTGAATGTAGGGCCTAATGCTTACTAACCATACACTCTACCACTGGGCTACATACCCAGCCCCAACTTTTCCTAATATTAATCTTATATAACTAGAAGTATCAAAACTAAGAAATTAACACTGCTACAATTTTACTGGGGCTGGGATTCAGCTCAATTGGTAGAGTGCTGCACTAGTCTCTGAGGTTCCGAGTTCGAATCCCAATACCACAAAAGTGGGAGAAGGATGTGGCAATCCACTCCTGAGGCAATCCCGAAACAGCCATTGAAAACCCTGTGAGGGTCACTATAAGTTGGAAAGGACTAGATGGCACCTAACAACAACAAAAATTCTATTAAATAAACTAGACTTTTTTTTTTTTTCTTTCCTTTCCTCCACCAGTTTTTCTAATAATGTACTTTTTCTGTTCTGGGATCCAATCCATGAATCCACATTACATTTCAGAGTTACATTTATGTTTGTGATATACTGTAATTAATATTCATCATCCATATTGTATTCAGCTGAAGGCAGTAGCAGTATTCTGAAGTATACTTGCATAATTTCTCTATTAAAGAAATACTCTTTTTTTCCGTGAACCTTTAAAAAATAAATAATTCACACTAGCTATAAAACAAATGGGCTAGAGGTTTGCTCAGTTGGTAGAACACAGCTCTGCGCTCTTTGAGCCCCTTGATTCAATCCCTAGTGCCACAGAAACATGAAGAGCATGTAGCAATCCACTTCAGAAGCAAGCCCAAAACAATCAGCCTTTGAAAACCCTGTGAGAGTTGCTGTAAGTCAGGTTTGACTCGATGGCACCTAACAACAACAACATAAAAAGCCAGTTACTTAATTACCATACTCTGTGCCTTAGTTTCCTCATGGCAATAATAGCTACCTTTGTTGTTGTTGTTGTTGTTAGTCGAGTGCAACTCATAGCGACCCTATGTACAGCAGATCAAAACACTTCCCTATTCTGCACCAGGCACAGGATCTTCTTTATTATGTTTAAGCCCATTGTTGCAGACACTGTGTCAATCCATCTGGTGGAGGGTTTTCCTTTTTTTCTCTGACCTGCCACTCTCTCAAACATGATGTCTTTCTCCAGGGATTGGTCTCTCCTGATTACATGTCCGAAATATGTAAGATGCAGTTTAGCCATCCTTGCTACCTTTGAGTTAATAATAATAGCTACTATTTGAGGATGTTTATGTACTAGGTTTTGTATTAATTTAATGTGTTCCTCACACAGTTCCTCCAGAAAGGTGCTACTATCTCCATTTTATAATTAGGAAAAGTAGGACTGCCAAAGCTTAGCTTTTACTGGGTTTTAATACCTACTAGGAAGGTGAGATTTGGACCAAGACAGCTTGATTCCCCCACTGAAGCTCTTAACCAGTATCAGTACTTGTCAATTTGTAGTGCAGTACAACATATAATATATGTTCATTTAATAGTGGCTATTATTCTTACTTTAAAAATAGTTTAATAATATTTAGGGCTCTTACTCTATAATCTCTAAATATCATTCATGCAGTGTTCTAAGTTCACAGTGTTGACTGTTTTCCAAGTATTATTTTTTAAATAAGATCACTATGGAACCAGCAAGTATTTATTACTCCCCTATCATGTGAAAGGATCCTATAAGGCACTAGAGGAGATGATATAATGGTTTAGGACAGTAAACTAAACCAAGCCCTAGGCAGTATGTGAATAATTACCAAACAGATTCTCTATATGAAGGTCTTAGTAAGAGATCAAAGAAGGTCACTTTAGGCTGAGGAAAGTTCTACTGAGAAAATGGTATTTGAATGAAACTTTTGGAATACTTGAGATTTAGACAGATTGATTAGAAAGGAAAGTGCAAACTTTGTATGTTGAAGTTAATAGATTGCTGCTTCCAGTAGTTCATCAAATGCATGAGTTTTCTCAATTTCACATGTGGGGACACGGAAGCTCGATAGGGTAGAATAAGGTACCCAAGGTCACAAAGTTAGTAAGTGATAGATTTAGGTCTAAGTTTGGTTGACGCCAAAGCCTATGTTCTCCATTATATGCCCTATTGTTTGGTTAGTAGTGAAATCCAAATGTTAATGTAAATTGGGCCACGGATACTTTTTTAGGTGTTTATCCATTGTTCTGACTCAAAATTGGATATTTTCCGGTAAGGTATAGACTGGGCTAACACTCTTAATTCTGCAGTGTTACTTTTTAAGGGGATAAGGGATGAGAAACACACTTTGGAAAGTCAGATGTGGTGGGGCATGCTTGGAGGTGGGAGGATAAGGGAGGAGGATCACGAGTCAGAGGTCAGACTGGGGCTACATAGCAAATTCCAGACCAGGCTGAGCTACACAGCAAGACTCTGCCTCAAAAACATTAAAAAAAAAAAAAAAAGTGGTGTGCTCTTGGTGCTTCTTTGTTGACACCTAATTAGAAGTCAATATTGCCAGCATAATGACCTGGCCAATTGCTGAACATACTGCCCAAGTGACACAGTTAGTGTCCCCAGGTAATAAAGATAAGAGTATTATTTGCCTGCTGGTGCCACATAGTCACAGTGTTTACATTAGCACACAAATGCTGAAGTAGATTTTTCAGGGCTTGTATCTGAGCTGCTTCTGGCCTAGGTGAGTAAGGTTAATATAGCACAATATTTGGTGTAAAACCCAATCTTCCTAACTACAAATGCATTTAGAAGAAAGTAGACAGGAAATAGCTTTTCTTTCCTGAAAAACAAAGGCACAGTTGGGCTACAGGAACACATGAGAAGGCAGATAAAATATTTCTCTCTACATAGGCATTATATTAAATAGTTTTGTAAAAACCACAACCAAAATTATCCTTATATTTGAGGTTTCTCTATGCTAGTTTTTTGGGTGATGCATTTCTCCTTCCCTTATCTATCTTTAATGAGGGTTACATCTTAGAAGGTGATTGGATTTTTCCTGAGTATTATATCCATTTTGATTTGTATTTGGCCAATGGTATGATATATTAAATAGTTTATATTTATCTGTGAGTGTTTCATATATATATATTTCTTAATGTGGAGAATCACAAATAGCTATGTGGAAAGCCTCAACCAGCCTGATTACAGTGGATGTGCAATTGGATTGAAGAATGTGTACTCAGAGCTTATGATCACTGGCCCGGTTGAATCTGGGTGATGCATGTGGCTTTCCAGGGATGCTGCTATTTACATCTGTTAATGGGCCTTCTTGATGGCCAGCTCCCCAATGAGGTGAGATGCAGCAGCCTGGGGATGAGGGACTAACGCTATAGATGTGGCTGGGCTCCATTAGGCAGGAATGGGAATTCTCATCTACTAGCCTTTGTGTTGGGGGTGAGTGGTGGGGGCAGGGAGAAAAGCAAGAGACAGAAGGAAAAGAGAAAAAAAAGAATGGAAAGCATCTCTTATCCAGGTATATGGGAAACAGGCAGACATGAACAATAGCAGTTATAACTGGGGTATAAATGAATAGAAAAGAAATGAGACTAATGAATAAACAAGTAGATGGATTAACTCACTCTCATATAGAGGGGGATTAAAAGAGGAGAGCCGTGAGGATTTGGGAAACGTTATGTCACCTCTGCCTTTTAAGTCAATAGCAGTTATTTGTGTGAGTGGTCAGATGGTGCTGAACAGAGTAGGCATTTACATACATCATAGTATAGTAAGAGATTAGTTCTGTGCACACTTTGGTTTTCTGGTACTAGGAAAAGCAGCAAGAAATGCTCTCAAGTATACAGTGTTGAAGGATAGTAAATCCTTGCAGAAATGAAGATACCTGGAGCAAGTCAGTAAAGGGTGTTCCTGTTGTTCCTCTCAAATGCTAGAGGACAATAAAAGGACCTCAGATCACAGAAGTTGTACAGTCCATGAGATGTGATTCTCTCTCTGCTCTTTTATGTGTTAAAGGTTTCTTGGAATCAACCTCACCAAAGCTGGAAATAGTATCTTATTATATAGGTTAGTAAAATGGAAATGTTGGATTTAGTCACCACTGCTGTGCCATTCCTTTTTTTTTTTTTTTTTCCTTGCAGTACTGGGGGTTGAACCCAGGGCCTTGCGCTTGCATGCTTTGCAAGTGCTGGACCACTGAGCTGCACCCCTAGCCCTTTTTTTACTTTTTTGAGACAGGGTCTCACCAAGTTATGTAGACTGTCTCTGGTCTTGAACTTGCAATCTTCCTGCCTCCGCCTCCCGAGCCACTGGGATTACAGGCATGTGCCACCATGCCCAGCTGCCATGTAATTCTTGTATCAAGTATCTAAAGAAGTATACTAGAATGCTTTTTCTAGTTTCTAACAGGCAGCTTTGGTATTTAGCAATGCCTATCTTTACATGAAGGCCTGCAGCTGTAGCCCTGTGGTATCTGATCCTGTCAGATCCCGGAAGCTAAGCAGGGTTGGGCCTGGTTAGTACCTGGATGGGAGACTGCCTGGGAACACCAGAAGCTGCAGGCTTGGGAGAAGGACCTGGCAACCCCCTCCCAAAAATCAATCTGCCATTGAAAACCCTATGAACAGCAGAGAAGCACTGACAATAGTGTTTCCCCTGTTGTACAGAGGGTTGCTATGAGTTGGATACCGACTCGACGGCACCTAACACAACAACATCTTTACATGAAGGATGCATCTAGATATAGTGTCATATCTCCAGTGAGCCTGAAAAAAAAAATTTTGCCTGTAAGCTTATATTCATTTGGTTTTTTGGTGGTTTTTTTTTTTTTTTTTTTTTTTTTTTTTTTTTTTTTTTTTTTTTTTTTTTTTTTTTTTTTTTTTTTTTTTTTTTTTTGGTAGATTGGCATGGTAGCTTGGAAAATGACCCTCAAAAGTCCTGAATATCCAGAAGGTCGGGATATTATTGTTATTGGCAATGACATCACATACCGAATTGGATCCTTTGGGCCCCAGGAAGATTTGCTGTTTCTCAGAGCTTCTGAACTTGCTAGGGCAGAGGGTATCCCACGCATTTATGTGGCAGCCAACAGTGGAGCAAGAATTGGACTGGCAGAAGAAATTCGTCATATGTTTCATGTGGCCTGGGTAGATCCTGAGGATCCTTACAAGGTACAGACTAAGCTTAATACTTTAAGACACTGTATGGTTATGGATGTATGTGTATATGTCTATAGAAAGGTGGAGGAAAGGAAAATGTTTAAGTTCAAAAGACAGCACTTAATGGTGGAAACTAAATATAAATAAAATACTTACAAAAATTCCTTAATACACCATCTTAGAGACAAATTATTTGTCAATATATTTACCTACTTTTTCTTCCAACTTTAAAATAGAGTGCTGTTTCTTTGGTTGAACATTAGGTGAAATAATAGGACTGCATTTAGCATGACACATTGTAAATCCAAAAAATATATATCTTCCACTCTGTCTTCTGGGACTTATGACCAGTCATCAATAAAATCCCCTTATATCCTTATCTTCTCCAACCTACTTTAAAACCTACTTTCTCTGTTGCCCTCCTAAGTGATGACTGCTTTTTCTCTTTCCCTTGTACTACTGAGCCTGGAGAGGGAATACTCTCCTTGAATCCTCATTGCTACTTCCAGACCTTTGTTCTCCTTTCTCCCTGAGAAATCCCATTTTTGAATCTCATGCCATTAGACTATCCCATATTACCACTACTCCTTATTATAGTGTTTCCCCATCCTTTGGTCATAACCTCTCATTCTTTGTATCTTTTAGTTTCTGACAAGTTGTTACTTTCTGCAATACTGCTAGCCATCTGATAATTCTTGGTGATTGCTATGTCCATATAGATAGTCCTTCCCATAATATGGCTTCTCCTCTAATGATCCTATCTTTTACCATTGCTCAGTCTCTCATTCCACATAATCTCAGTTTCAAACATCCATTTCTTTACCACCCCTTCATCCTATCTTTACAGTTCACTCTAGTTGTCCAACAATCCTTTGAACTCACTAGGACTTACAACTATTGATACTGTGTCTTTTTTTTCCCATGCTTCATTCCCTCCTTACATCCTTATTTCATTCATACCTAGCTTAAATTCCAAATCAATATAACATGATAGGGTGTATGTTTACAAAAAACTTCTTTAAATCCAACTCTGTCCATCTACTCCATGTGTGCACCTGCACAACCAAACACAGATGGAGAAAAACACATAGTTGTATGGATTGATCTTTAAATTCAAGGAGGGCCACAAACCTGCAAAAAAATTGGGTTCATGTTCAGGTGTGGATTCAGTATGTTAAAATTTAGAGGGTTCAGGTTTAGCTTTAAAATTTTAATTCTGTGTGGAGATAGATGAATAATTTTTTCATTTGTTTTCCAATTTTTAATTAACTGATGATACAAAAGAAATTAAAAGCTGAGCCTAAACCCAAATTTTCACTGGGTTTGGGTTCAGGTTCACAAAAAACTTTTTAAATGCTTGAACCAGAATGGGTTCAGGGCTCAGGTTTGGGTTTGGTTTGAGCCTTTGCTTTCTACACATAGGATTTAAACCCAAACCCTAAGTAAACCCAAATCCTCTAAATTTTAGCACATCAAACCTGAATCCAATTTTTCACAGGTTTAAAGCCCTGATATTCAAGCTTACCAAACTCCTAAATAACAGTTTTATATCTTCTGTCTCCTCAATCCCTGACCACCCTCTTCTCAAATCCTCACTGTTAGCTGACATGAGACCTTACCTCTCAGTTTACTCAGAAACAATTAGGAGAGTTTCCATGAGCTCCCATTTGTCTACCTTTGTACCCTTACTCTATGCCTTCTCTTCTGTACTTTGGATGAACAATTCCTGCTCCTACCTAAGGCCATCCCTCCTCTTGTACCCTTGACTGTCTCCCTTTTTGCTAACTTAAGGATGTAGATCATTCCTTCTACCCTTTCTTTATGGATCACCAATTTTCCCCCTCTCTACTCCTTTAACATACAGACTCTTATCCCTGCAATCCCTATTTCATTTTCATCTTCTCTTTAGAGCAAAACAACTTTTTTTGAGACAAGGTCTCACCAGGTAGCTATGGCTGGCTTGGAACTTGCTAGGTAGATTAAGCTGGCCTCAAACTCACATCCATCCTCATGCTTCAAGTTCCCGAGTGCTGAGATTACACATATGCAATACCACACCCAATGTAGAGCAAAACTTCTTAAAAGAGTTGTCTTTTCTTGCTGTCTCCAGACACTCTTTTCTCATTCCCTCTTGAATCTACTTCACAGAAGCTTCCGAGTTCATCATTCCAGGATAGCTACTTTTGTCAAGGTCACCAAAGATTCCATGTTGCTAAATTCCATAGTGAATTCTCATTTTTCATCTTAGTTATTTGATGACTTAGCCGCATTTGATACAATTGCTCTTTTATCCTTAAAATATTATACTTTCTTCTCTTGGCTTTCAGGACCCCATAGTCTCTTTTTTATCTTCCTACTTTCCTGCTCCTCTTACTCAGTTTCTTTTACTGCCTTTCACATCTTTACACGTAAGATTATTTCAAAGTTTGGTAAAAATATTCTGTATTTTATTGTGGTGGTTCACAAATGTATACATTTATCAGAACTCACCAAATTATAAAAGTTAAAGCCAGACATGGTGATCCATGCCTGTAATCCAAGCTACTTGGAAGACTGAGGCAGGAGGATCATAAATTCAATTTTATAACACGTGATGAGTTTTAGTGCATGCAAATTATAGCTTAGGAAAATCCATTTTAAAATAAGTGTACAGAAATTGATAGTGACTACCTTTCTGAGGTAATGGAAGTGTTGTGAAATTAGTCATGATGGTTGTACAACATCTGAATATACTAAAAACTGCTGAATTTTACACACAAACACGTTAAACATATATACCATGGCACTGTGCTTTGTATGTGACTGTATATGTATACAAATAAATCAATTATGAAATGTCAATATTTTTAAATGTAAATAGAAATTAGTTATTTATCAAAAAAAGCATAAAACACAACTTCATTATTCACTATTAGTACTGCATAGACTTCTGATTTCCATACTAAATCTCCTAGATTTATGATCCTCTCAGTTGTCCCTTACCTGTATGTAGTGGGGGTGTCAAAAAATGTATACACATTTAAAGAGATGTTTTCTATGTATTACTTTTTGAAGTTGAATTAAAGTACAATAGCAATGTGTGGTATGATGTTTGGTCAAAAGATGGTGTTAATCAAATGAATGCTAGGGCCACTATGCAACAGGTGGGACAGTAAAAGAAAATGGCAGAAGCATGGTTGTCATTAGAGTGCAAGAAATTCAATAACATTGTGGAAGTACAATGACAGTGGAGGCATGAGTATGAATCTCCAATATGCCTAACAACTGCATGCATTCATGATAAGTTTGAGACTGTGTCAAATGAGTGATGTGCACAAGGGAAGATCCAGGAGGTCTTGCACAGCAGCAAGTCCTGCTTTTGCTGCTGTGATAACCTCTTTGAGCACCTCAATTGCCAAAGTCAAATATGACTTGTATTTATCTTTTGTTATTGGTATATATTGAGTATTACAATTTCAATACAGTTATTTCCTTTCTTAAAACGTGTACATTTTCTGGCACCCTCTGTATTTTAATATTATGAAATTGAAAGAGTAAAGAATGGCAGATCACATGATTCTTGAATTTTGTGTTGATATCTTTAATAGATGTGCCCTAAAGACCCCAAAATGACCCTTTAATCCTATTGAAAATGAAATGAATAGAATATACTTGGAGTTGTAACTACAAAGTATTTTGTTTCAAGCGCAGTCAATGACCAAAAAAAATGGACACTTTGATGTTTCAAAGAATTGTCTATGCTAATTTCCTGTTAGACAATAACTCCAAAAAGTAATGTGGCAATTTAAAGCAAGCTTTGGAACAGGCTTCAGTATGACTATTTTGCTGCATCTTCTGGTTAAATGACTATGGCAAATAATGAATTAAAAACTATTTGTGCTTCACAGGGATACAAGTATTTATATCTGACCCCTCAAGATTATAAGAGAGTTAGTGCTCTCAACTCTGTCCATTGTGAACATGTAGAGGATGAAGGAGAATCCAGGTAGGTATTTGTCAAAATAATTTGGCCAGGAGTAAAGAAAGTAGAGTATGACATTTTTCTTTACTGTCTTAGAGATCATGACCTTGAGGAACACTCAGTGTTGCTTGCTATATAATCTAGATGTCTTAGATTTCTATCTTAGTTCTGCCACTTATTAGCTGAAGGAACTTGTTATTGATTGAGGTGTTTATATTTATAATACATATTCATTTTAGGAAAATTGAAACATGTAAGCAATTATGGAGAAAAAATTAAAATGAGTTACAATCCTACCCTGAAAGCCACAATTATGAATTTACTTACTGTCTCTTCTGCATTCATACTTTCTTCTACATAATCGAGACTATAGTAGATAAGAGTTTCTTTTAAATTTCTTTTCACTAAAACTATTTTTATAGAAATTTCTTACATTTTTAAAATATGATTTGAGAATATGAAGTTTAATGGTTTCATAGTATCTCATCATAATGGACATATCATATGTGAATATTGGGACTATTTCCAAATTTTCACTATGATATCCCTGGGCTGAACATACTTTTATATAAACTGTTAGGATTATCTCTGATTAGTCCTTTGGGTTAATTTCTGGAAGTGTAATTACTGGTTAGAAAGTCCATTTTTAAAGGTTTTAAAAAATAATTTCAAATTGTCCTCCTAATATCTGCATTCCTAATCAGCAGCATGTGATAGTTCTTATTTCCTCTCTGCTCATTTTTCTCTATTCTTGCCAACATTGATTATTGTCAATTAATAAAGTAGAATAAAAAACAGCAATTGTTACTTTAACTTGTATTTTTGATTACCAGTGAAGCTGAACATTTTTATAATCTCTCTGCAAGTACTTTCTAGAATGTTAATTGCTCCTATATTATTTATTGAATAATTCATACATTCTAGGTTTTTTTTTTTAATCTATTCTTAGGTTAATGCCACACTGTTTTAACTATTCTAGTGGGGCAAATTTCCTCAAATTCATTTCCATGTCTTGTGAGCCATTTTGCCTTTTTATATGTACGCTTTATTTTCCCTTTCAGTGCTAGTATCAAGTGTTGGCACATGCTAGGCAAGTGCTCTACCACTGAATTACACCCCTAGACTCATATTTTGTTTTGATTCCCAAAAGCTTTCCACTATGATTTTGATTTGGATTGCATTAGGTTTATACAATTAATTTATGAATATCTGACATCTTGATGTTAACTCTTTCCCCAAAAAAACCTGGTATATTTTTCCACTGAAAGTTTTTTTAGTTTTCTTCATACAGGTTATGCCAGAGCCTCTCAAACTTTCTTCTTTCATGGTACCTTCTAACTTTTTCACAGCACTCCTAAGCTAAAACACATAACTGATGTTTCTGTTTATTAAGTAGTTAAATGTGAACAATTTCATATGTGTTTTTATTATAACAACTTAATAATTGTTTGAATAAAATGATACACATGAATTGAAAAAGATTTCACTCTTAAATAATTACAGTTTTTATGGGATATTTGTATCTACATAATACTCAAACCTTGAAATCAGCCTAAATATAACCACATTTGAGTCTTGCTCTTCATTGATTTTTGTGTAGAGCCTGCTTTTTTCCACAGAAACTGCAAAAACCTGGCTTTGTAAAGATAGAACATTGTGAAAAGGAATATAGCACTATCTTATGTTAAACCATGAACTACAATTAGTCATCCATATGGGGTCCAAACAGATGTTACATGCCATAGTGTTTCTCTTAAAAGTTGAAAATATCCTGCAGTGCCCCTAGGGATTCATTGTGATGTCTTGGGATGCCTTGGAACATGATGTGGGTATGGTGGGATTTTACCAGTTTTTTCATGTTTATTTCTAAGTATTTTGCATTATGTTCTTGCTAATCTGAATAGGGTTTTCCCCCACTGTATATTTTTTTATAACTCTATTATTGTTTTTACAAAGTTATTAATATCATATATTGCTTTTGTTACAAAGCAAGTTATTTTTCTTCTCTGAGGTTCCTCATCTGAAAAATGAAGATCAGGTAAACTAAGGCCCTTAGCCCAGAGCTGAGCACATAGTAAGCAAATATCTTGGCTATTATTATCTGTTATAATAGAAATGATATTGCCTATCACATTGGGTTGATGTAAAGATCAATAATCATATGTATGCAGCACTCAAGAAGCTGAGTCAGAAGAATTGTGAGTTCAAGGCCTGAGCTATATAGTGAGTCCCTGCTTTAATATATATATGAATGAGTTTTGTTAATTATAATACACTATACAAAGGGGTTTTTATTATAGCATTAAAATTTAGTACTACTTTAAAGAATGATAGTCCTACATGGTAGAAGGCTCAGGTCAGTGAGCAGAAAATGGAAGATTTTAACACTTTGTCACATAATACAATGGGAAAAGATGCCACTTAATTCATGAACACCTGTGAAGCAATATACAGCCCTTATGAGAGAAGGATCTGATTTACAGGGAAGGCTGATTGGGCTTATGAGTATTGTGACTATTTGGCAAGTGAGCCTTATAAAAAGAACACATTACTTTCTCCCCAAATTCATGTGGCTCATTAACCCCTTAAGGAAGACTAGATTCATTTATAATATAACTGTCGATTCTAAGGTCTAGATATAGAGCAAAAGGAAGAATTTGGAAATTATTGGATATTGGGAGAGGCTAAAAATAGAAGCCTGCCACTGTATCCCTGTGGCATCTGATCCCATCAGATCTCAGATGCTAAGCAGGGTCAGGCCTGGTTAGTACTTGGATGGGAGACCGCTGGGAATGCCAGGTGCTGTAGGCTTGGGAGACGGACCCAGCAACTCACTCCCAAAAATCATTCTGCCATTGAAAACCCTATGAACAGCAGAGAAGCACTGACAATAGTGTTTCGCCTGTTGTACTATGGTTCACTATGAGTCGGATACCAACTCGAGGGCACCTAACAACAACAATAACAAAAATAGAAAGCTAGGGTAACCTGAGAAGCAGAGATACAAAGTCACAGACTAACAGCAAGGGCAAAGAAGTGGAGTTGATGGAAGGCTGGACATAAAGAAGAGAGCAGAGAAATATAGGTTGGGAGAAACAATTTAAGAGCCATCATGGGATACTTATTTATTATTTCAATTTATAAAACTGTGCCCAGTGCCAAGCCTTCTGGGTACATATGGAATGATAAATAATATATGCCCATCGCTGCTTCCAACTTTGTATTTTTCCTTTCTTTTATTAGTTGTGTTCCCTATGTCCCATTTCCCATTATCAACTATCACTCCTAATCCCCTACCAGGAAGACAGACAAGTGAATCCCACTAGATTCACAGGAAGCTTTCTGGACATCTTGGTCAACATTTTACTTCATCTACCCTTGTAGAGAACCATAGCGAGCAACCCTTATGTGTATATTTGATATTAATGAATGGGAATACACCGTTTTGATCTTCATCTTTATCTTGGAAAAGGAGAGGTTTTTTGATTTGAATAACTGGGCTGAGCATTCACACTCTCTATTTGGGTTCCCCCCCATACAAAACTATTAATTTAGTGGCTGTTGCTTACTACAGATATATACATTGGCCCTGCTCTTAAGAAACCTTCTGAAGAAAGTAAAAGCGTATATAAAATCTGTGGACCATCTGTCTGTGTCAAGCCCTTTCCTTGTTGTTTTCATTTAACTCTCACGTCAACTCTTAGAGCTTTTAGCCCCATTTTACAGAAGTTACTATTATCCCTGGAGTCACACTACTGTGTATATCAGAGCAAGAATTTAAACCTATTTGCTTAATTCTCTATTTTCCTCTCTCAGTGATACTCTGTTGCTTCCACATAAAATAGGAACCAAGCTAAGAGTGAATGCCTTACGAATGAAGAATATAAAAAGAAGGGCCGGGCGTGGTGGCGCACACCTGTAATCCCAGCGGCTCGGGAGGCAGAGGCGGGAGGATCGCAAGTTCGAGACCAGAGGCAGTCTGCGTAACTTAGCGAGACCCTGTCTCAAAAAGTAAAAAAAATGGGCTGAGGTGCAGCTCAGTGGTCCAGCACTTGCAGAGCATGCAGGCGCGAGGCCCTGGGTTCAACCCCCAGTACTGCAAAAAAAAAAAAAAAAAAAAAAAAAAAAAAAAAAAAAAA
>VMDO01022867.1:0-32676 GCA_007922755.1 Pedetes capensis | reverse complement strand
AGACACCTGCATCTCCATGTTCAATGCAGCGCTTTTCACAATAGCAAAGATATGGAATCAACCAAAGTGCCCTTCAACAGAAGAATGGATAAAAAAACTATGGTATATATACACAATGGAATACTATTCAGCAATCAAGAAAGATGAAATAGGGTCATTCGCAGCAAAATGGATGGAATTAGAGAAAATTATTTTAAGTTAACGAACACGAGCTCAGAAAGAGAAACAACACATGTTCTCACTCATATGAGGGAGCTGATTCAAAATTACAAGAAGGAAAAATCCTACTCAAAGGTCAGATCACATTAAAACGGGGGGAGGGAAGATAAGAATGAGGTCAATATAAATAGACTAGAAATCGCATGTAATTGTTCTAACAAGATAGAACAAAGACTACTGCAGGAAAAGTTTCTATCTTAAACAGAAATGGAACCCAAGGACATATAGAAAAATACTATATAGTGAAAGATAGAGAAAACTTGGATGGCAAACTTAGATGGGAAGGGGGAGGGGGGAAACATAGAGGAGGGTAAGGGGTAACCTATATGAATAATGCTTATCAAATTGCATATATGAAAATTGTCACAATGAAAAGCATGTCAAAATGAAAAAAAAAACTCTGAAGAGGATAGGCATAACAAGAGAATATCTTAACATCATCAAGGCCACTTGTGACAGACCTACTGCCAACATCATATTAAATGGAGAAAAATTGAAACCATTTCCTCTAAGATCTGGAAAAAAACAAGGATGTTCACTCTCTCCTATCTTATTTAACCTTGTGATTGAAGTCCTAGCCAAGGCAATCAGAGTAGAGAAAGAAATCAAAGGGATACAGATAGGCAAAGAAGAGGACAAATTATCTTTATTCATTGGAGACATGATACTTTACCTAAAGAACCCCAAAAACTCCTCTAGAAAACTTTTTGACCTAATTAACTCCTTCAGCAAAGTGGCAGCATACAAAATTAATACTTAAAAATCAATAGCCTTCTTTTACATCAACTGTGAGCAGGAAGAAAAGAAAATTAAGGATACAATCCCTTTCATGATAGCCCACCAAAAACTTAAATACTTAGGAATCAATCTAACCAAAGATCCTTCAGATCTCTACAAGGAAAACTTCAAAATATTAAAGACAGAAATCACAGAGGGTACTAGAAAGCGACCTAGAAGGTGATACTAGAAGGACTTCCCCTGCTTATGGATTGTGAGAATCAATATTGTAAAAATGGCCATACTACCAAAGCCACTATAGATTTAATGCAATCCCCATTAAAATTCCAATGACCAACTTTAAAGAAATAGAAAAAGTAATTCTAATACTCATATGGAAATACAAAAGACCATGTATATCCAAAACACTCTTAAGCTGCAAAACTAGTGCAGGCAGGATCACAATCCCTGACTTTAAACTATAGTACTGGGCTATAGCAGCAAAAACAGCTGGTGCTGGCACAAAAATAGCCCTGAAGACCAATGGAACAGAATTGAGGACCCTTCTATAGCCACCTGATCTTTGACAAAGGAGCAAAGCAGACAAATTGGAGAAAGGATAGGCTCTTCAACAAATCGTGCTGGGAAACTTGGATTTCCATCTGCAGAAAAATGAAAACCTGTACCTCTCAGTATGCACAAAAGTTAACTCAAAATGGATAAAAGACCTCAACATAAAACCAGAAACTTTAATTAATACAAGGAAAGATAGGCAATATGCTCCAACATACAGGCATAGGAAAGCATTCCCTTAAGATTCCCATTGCTCAGGAAATTGCAATAAGAAAAGATAAATGGGGTTACATGAAATTAAAAAGCTTCTGTACAGCAAAGGAAACAATCAACAGCATTAAAGAAGACTCCACTGAATGGGAGAAAATCTTCACATCCTACACATCTGACAGAGGACTCATTTCCAGAATTTACAAAGAACTCAAGAAAGCAACTCCAAAGACAACAAATAATCCAATATACAAGTGGTCAAAGGAACTGAACAGACAGTTCTCAAATGAAGAAGTTAATAAGGCCATGAAACACATAAAATAATGCTCAATATACCTAGCTATTACAGAAATGCAAACCAAACAAACTCTGTGATTCTACCTTACTCCAGTAAGAATGCCTATGATCAATAAAACAAATAACAACAAATGTTGGCAAGAGTATAGAGAAAAGGGAACCCTCTTACACTGTTGGTGGGACTGTAAATTTGTTCAACCACTTTGGAAATCAATGTGGAGGTACCTCAGAAAACTAAAAATAGAACTGCCACTTGACCCAGCTATACCACTGGGAATATGCCTTAAGGGAGACAAGTCATCATACCACAGAGACACCTGCATCTCCATATTCAGTGTAGTACTTTTCACAACAGCAAAGACATGGAATCCACCAAAGTGCCCATCAACAGTAGAATGGATAAAAAAAAAATTATGGTGCATATACACAATGGAATTCCACTCTGCTATTTAAAAAATGAAATAATTTCATTTGCAGGAAAATGGATGGAATTGGAGAACATCATCTTAAGTGAATGAACACAAACCCAAAAAGAGAAATAACATATGTTTTCACTCATATGTGGGTGCTGAATCAAACTCAAAAGGAAGGAAAAATCCTATTCATAAGTTGAAACATAATAATGCACAATTAAACTTGGTACAGAAGGGACAATTTAAGGAGTGGAAAGAAGAAGGGAAGGATCTAACTGAGGGAAGTGAAGATTGGAGAAGATTGAGTGAGGATGAGGGTCAATGAGGAGGGATAAAGGGGGAGAGGTCAATCAATTTAAACAGCACAAGTTCATGAGTATGTTGGAAAAATAGGGAAAGATAGAAAACAATAAAACCTACTAGAATAGCTAAAACAAAAAATTGTAATAATACCAAATTCTGACAATAATGCAAACAATCTAGATCACTCCAGTAAGACTGCTGAGAATGTAAAAAGGTAGATCACTACAGAAAAAAGTTTGGAGTTATATAAAAATTGGGATGCACATATATAGATAAATATTCTCACAAAAAGACATACAAATGGAAAGGAGACCATTGGTGGGGAGGGTGGGAATGGGGGAGGATCATGAGAGGGTAAGGGGGAAGTTACATGAGCAATGCACAATGAATTGCATTTATGGAAATATCATAATGAGATCCATTAAGTTCAACATTAAAAATTACTAATAAAAAGATTATTTCTAGCTCCAAATATCCATATTTTGGTAATTTAACATAATTTATCACAGAAGCATAATATGTCTTAGACATTGAAGTGAACTTGGCTTATGAGATAATGTTAAAATCAGTAATAATTCTATTTCCATGTCTTCTCTACTAATTAATTCAAATTTGTGGGGCTGAGTTAATGTAAGACAAACAAACAAACAAAAAATGAACATAAATACTTCCTACTCTCATCCCCAACATGGAAAGAAATAATCTTTCTAACTTCTTCATCAGGATTCCCTAGAAGTCAGGAGCTGAGGCATGTGCCTATAATCCCAGTTACTTGGGAGGCTGAGCCAGGAGGATCACAAGTTCAAGCCCACAGGCAGCCTTTACAATTTAGCGAGATCTTGTCTCAAAATAAAAATTAAAGCAGGCGCTGGAAGAGTGTCTATGTGCTGGAGCACTGGCATAGCATGTGTGAGCCCCTGGATTTAACTGCTGCACTACAAAAAATGAAAAAATAAAAAGATTCCCTAGAGTTCCATGGATATCCATATAATTTTCTATTACCTTTAGGAAATGTTTAATGTTCTTTGAACTCCAATATTCTCCTCCGTAATGAAGAGGATGGGTTGGACATTTTCTTAAAGGCACCCTTTTCATTCAGAATAACCCATCTCTAATGCTGCTCTTGAAACAGCTGACTAGAAAAAGATGTCTGGTTTAGTGTCTTCATAGAGCAGTATCTTTAGTTTACTGATCTCAAGATTCTTTATCATAGTTTTAAAGGACAGATCTTTGAAAGTATAATACTTTCCCTTCCAAACTCAAGTAAGCATCTGCAAAGACATTCATCCTTATCAGCGGATAACAATCACCAAGAAGGATTTTTTTTTAAAGGAAACTTTGGGGAATATTAGCCACATTTGACTTTAATTCACCTTTTGCATCTTGAAGGCATATGACTTGAGCCAGAACCAAAATGTGAGCATAAGCAATAGTCAAAAATGTAAGTTGGCAGTCCATGTATAATGTTACCATTAAATACATTTTTAAATCAAGCCCAGAAATATTAATACCATTCTTCTGACATTTGTAGGTTCTTGTCAGAGATACTGATTTGTGCATATATGCCAGTACAAGGGACGTTTGACTTTAACGTTTAAATACATATGGAAATGTTTTCCATCTCTTTTATGAATAGTAAGAAGTTAGGCAAAATGATAATTTACAAGTTATAATGATTTTTTTTTTTTTTTGCAGTACTGGGGGTTGAACCCAGGGTATTGTGCTTGCATGCTTTGCAAGTGCTGTGCCACTGAGCTGCACTCCTCAGCCCATTTTTTACTTTTTTGAGACAGGGTCTCCTAAGTTAGGAAGACTGCCTCTGGTCTCGAATTTGTAATCCTCCTGCCTCCACCTCCTGAGACTCTGGGATTACAGGCGTGAGCCACCATGCCCAGTTTATGATTCTACTTTGTGAAGAATAATACTTCAGAGGTGGTACTATATGCTTCATATTGTATCATTTCAAGAGGCAAACTATCTGATTTTAGTGATACTAAAATTGACCAGTGAGCTCAATGAAGACTACTTGCTAATTCCATTGTTAAGTTTTCCATCAATCTTTTATTAAATAAATTTCACTTATGACATAATTATGTTATCTGGTGTTGACAAATGGCATATTTTATAATTCCATAGTTATATTCATCCATTTTCACATTTATCACTAGGAATCCTTCCAGAAAGAATTTTCTCATGAGTTAAGTCTGCATGGTCACTTTGAGAATTATATAGAGAATTTATATAGAAATAGCATAGAAACTCCCTAATTTGTTCTTCCTAACCATCAATTTTTAGCATATAATATTAGCGTGTTAGTTAACTTCTATGGTGCTCAAGGTGTTAACACTAGGCATTGTTGTTTATGTATTCATCATCTTTAATATTTTGAAATCATGAGCTTGAATAAATACATTTCTATAGGTTACATTTACTAATTTTTTCTTGTATAAGTTGCCCCATCTTTAGTCAAGGAATGCAGTTTTTGAAATGCATTAAACAGTATCTTTTAAAGTCACTTGAAATTATTTTTTCTATGTAATCATGCTACCAACTTGTTATATAATCAGGCTGATTTATTTCTGTTTCTTTTTGATTTTTCTGTTTCCAGATTTTTTTTTCAAATTTTTAGTTATTTCTTTTTATTATTTTGATCTAATGTTATTTTACAAAATATAAAATGTATAGTATAAAAGTTGTTGAGGGTGTCTCATATTTTTAAAATTTCTTTTACTCATGTTTAATCATTTTGGTTTTAAAGAGATTAAATAAGAAACTGCTGTTACCACCATCATGTCACAAGAAGTTCCTCAAAGTTTAAATCATTTTATTTAGTAGTATGGAGATGCATTTCTTCTGTGATTAGAGACAAATGATTATAGTGCGGAGATTTCTTGACTCAGGAGACGGAAAGAGTGGGGTTATTCAGTCTATTAATAGAGGCTGAACCACCAGAATGTTGTTAATGTGTGAGGCATCAGTTAATGTTGGAAAAAACAGCTAACAGGGAAATTCCTATGAGCAAATATGAAGGACATGCTAAAACTTATAGTTCTGGTACTCTTTTCTTTGAACTTTTTGGCAGATACTCAACATCTGTAATGCTATCATCAAAGCTCCAGCTTATAAAAAGGATGGCAAATATCTCAAAAGCAAGTGTAAGAAACAAACCAACATAGAGTACTATGGTTTATAAGAATAAGGGATTAGGGATGAAATACATTTGTTTTTAAAACAAATGGATCAATAGTCAAATCAGAGATTTGCATCTTTCCATAATCTCTGATGAGTTAATAATCCTGAAATACCAACAGCTTGCATGATAATAAAAGTTTATTTTGATTTAACCAATCATCCACATCTTTCTTAGATTACACCTGCAACAGACTCCTCCTACCCCGCCCAGCAGGTTGTCATTCATTATCCAGAGGAATGTACCCAAACAGGGGGAAAAACATTTATCTCTTTCCCATCACACTGTGGCAAATTTGTTGTCAATGTCTTCTGTATTTTCCCAAATTCAAGAGCACAGGCTCCATTCTATGCCATGTTACCCAACTTCATTTCAATCAAGTCTTTGTCATTTTCAAATAAATTTTGGAAATGTTGGTTTTGTTCACTGACATTTTCTCTTTTCATTTTTATGGTGGGCACAATTTTAATTCAACCATAAAATTATTTTGCTTTACTTGAGGAAAATAGTACTATGAATCAACAAAGTCTCTTAATTTCAACACTGGGAATTTTGCCTTGAATCATGGGCAGTCCTGCTTACCAAATACAGAAAGACTATCCAAGAACTGAGATATGTGAATATATTTATTGCCTGAATACTGAAGCCTGTGCCAATTGGAACGAAGATTGAGTAAGATATCGCTGCTAGATGTTTAGAGAAATGCAAGTGAGTATGTAAGGAAACTTCATTTTGACACAGAAGTCCTGCAGACCAGGAGGATGATTTCTCCTTGGTTTGTCATATCAGGGACTACTTTGCTATAAAAGAAAATTTTCCAGACAGCTGCTCCTGAGAACAAAGTTTTGTTCTTGTTGTTGTTTTGTTTTGTTTTTGTTTTGTTTTGTTTGTGGAAAAGATCTAGGCAACCAAAAATTTGTGTTGAAACAATTTTATTTTCCTGCTTTTGCCAGAATAAAAAGCCAAGAAAATATTCTATTTGTTTATACCACAGGACATTATATAGATAACTAAATGGCAGCCACAGAACTATATGAGAGACATTAGCAAGAAACATTAGTTTTTGTGATAAAGGAAGGTGGGGAAGAAATAAGAAAATAAACCTTTGTCTCAATAATTCACTTGAGGATAGTGTTAAATATATTCTTTTAGTCTTCTAAGTTTCAGGTGACTGTCTTTGCAACAAAATATATATTTTGTGTCTCCAATATAAATTCTTATTTTTGAATTGAGATGATAGAAAAATGTAGACTGGGGTGGGCAAATCATACCTGTACCCTCCTATGCACCCCAGTCACCCTAGCAATGACAATAACATCAAAATAGCTTTCTCTATACACAATGATCAGAACTGTTAACATAAATATTCCAATTTGGGGCTATCATTAGTTGGTTTGGAGAGGTAATGTTTATCAATTGTATTTTTTCAGAAAGAATACGGGTTTGTGTCTGCATCCTTCTACACCATTTGATAATAGGAAATATAGCCTGTGTCAGTAAATTTTTTTTGTTCTACATGATAATTTCAAGGCCTTTCTTTGAACATGCCCTCTTAAATAATAAAAGAACCCCTGAGATCTGGAGAGTGATTTATCTAGGCTTGGGAAAGGAGGATCATGGGAGTTGCTGATGAGATTGTTCATTAAGACTACTCTCCCTACCTGAAACTCGCCAAAAGAAACCCAGTAGAAGGACATTTCCACCAAGGTGCTTAAGACTTTAAAGGTCAGCACGAAGAAATATGAAAAGCACTTGCCAGGTAAAATGGAAAACAGAGGAAATCCTTCAGGAAAAATATGGCCAGATGTCATGGAAAGTTCGATGAAAGAACATAAAAGAAACTTCTCTCCTTCTGTAAACACAATGACAAAGATCAGTACCATGGCAACAAATGAATGCCACATTAAGATTTCATATGAGAGAAAGGAATTTCACCAACTATTGGGAAACCATGGGATTCAATAGTATTTGTGGTGTGTTAATTATAAAGTCTGATGATGTACCACTATAGCAGCAGAATGTTTATTGCACTATTAGTCACTATAGGGAAAACTATTGTACCCTGGACACAGTATATGATGATCAGAATGATGGGAACTTATACATACTCATCTTCTAGGTTTTTCTAACAGTCACAGACATAAGTGTCCTCTTCAATGGCTCTCATCAGCTTCAATCTCTCTGCCTAGGCGATGTCTGTCTGGCTTTGCTGATCATACAGCCCTTTGCCAGTGGGACATTTTCCTCTGGGATGAGAAGCTCTTGATTCATATCATCAAGCCACATAGTTACATAAATCTCTTAATCTCTTAGGGACATTGTTTCAGTGGCAAAGTATCTGAAGGAAAGAGAGAAACTAAGCAAATTTATAGTATAAATATAATAAAAGATCTTAAAGACCATAGAGAAGGAAAGCCGACTCACAAAGAAAATGCTATGATGGTGCTGTTTGAGATCCAAGGGAAGTCTGCTGTCTTAACACTCTTAACTCCGTTAATCACCCAAAGCAACAGGTGTTTAATAGTTGTCAATAGGAAGTGAAAACCCAGTGACAGAATCTTATCTATTTTAATGGACACCTTCCATTTCCTTTTCTTCACCCAGGCATGGTTCCTGTTCTTTGCAGCAGGAAATTTGGTCATCCCTAGATGGATACATTGTGAAATTCTGCTGTCAGGCTTTATTTGGAAATAGGATTTGCCAGAACTGCTTGTGATTTTCTGCTTACAGGGAACCTTCTACAGAAACTCACTCTCATTCTGTTAACAATAAATTCCAACAGGTATAATTTTCCCATCAAAGTTTTCATTCCTCTCACGACTGTTAGAAACCACCTTCAAACTAAACTTTGAAGGTTCATAGTTTGACTTCTTCTTCTCCCTACCCTTTGTACCACTTCTTTCCTATGGTATTCAGATTCCTAAATGAAGAGAGTAGTCTAATCCTGAACATTCTTCTATGTCTTTCCATTGATCCACCTTCCCTTAAACATTTTGAAGTTTCTATTCTTTCTATTTTCATATTTAGATTTATACTTCCTTTACCATGACACCCTTCTACTAATCAATTAATTCTTCGTAAAATATTGATATCTCTATTTTCCCATACTGTAAGCTCATTCTATATTTATGGAAATAACAGGCTCTAAAGCATTCAGGCAGGAAAATATTGTTTTTAAATATACAACTTTCAAAGGGCCCTAAAAATATTCATCAAAGGCTGTGATAAATCTTCCTAGGGTCATATTTGAGACTTACCTCACCAATAAGAATCTATGATAATAGAATGGCTTTCCCTCTAAACTATTCCTATGATTTATGCAATGTCTCTGCCAAGGAAATTTTAGCACATATTCATTTTATATGCTGACCAGAAAATATTGATTTGA
Source organism: Pedetes capensis (assembly GCA_007922755.1). Lineage (NCBI taxonomy): Eukaryota > Metazoa > Chordata > Mammalia > Rodentia > Pedetidae > Pedetes > Pedetes capensis. The sequence goes on along the minus strand of VMDO01022867.1, from coordinate 23,366 downwards.
TGACTATCTTTGTTAAATGGACTTTCATCCAAAATTAATTTTATTTTTCTCACAATGGAACTTTTCACACAAAACGTAAGACTTTTCATCATGGTTAGCATTATAAAACTGTTTGTGGAGGTGTATTATGTTTTTCTGGAACTTAAACAGCTATATATTTGCTAATATGCCATTGTAAGAATGGTCATGACAAGGTAATAAGCCAAGTGAAAGATTTTTGTGTTTCCATGGACAAGATGCATTACCTATGCATGTACACAGGCAGCTTAGTTTGGTCTGTTCTCACTGAATCCACTCTGTAAGAAGTTATTGTATTATTAACTATTACCTTCTCTCAGTTTTCATCAAAGTCTCACTGGTAATAATTGATGGCATAAGAACTTACCTAAAGAAAAACTCCATTCAGAATTTGTCATGGATTCACGTGTAAGAAAATAAAATCATAATACATCTTATTATTTACTAATGTTCGTTTAAGTTATTTCATCTAAGTATTTAAAAATGATTAAACATCTTGAAAATAGATATAAGTCAAATCTCTCGTAATTTCTAGTATTCACCAAATAATTTATCTTAAACTTTTTGTACATGATTTAACTCCAAAGGTAAATTGAGAAATGAACAAATGAAAACAGATACCTAATTAGTTTACCTATTCATCTTTGGATAATGTTTCTGGAGTCTATGACTGAAAAATTATTAATTTGCATGATTCTTACTCAGTCTATTGATTATGGGACCTGAAACTCTCACAAAATGATTTATTTATTATGGATAATGATGTACATCTGAAGCATTCCTATTTGGATACATGATCTGACACTTCTTATAAGATGATGTTCTGCCATGTTAATTAGACTGACATTAAAAGTCCCACCAGTATCAAGAGGTTATGTTTCAAAAAATTCACCTCATTTTTTGGAAAGATTTACCATTCTCTACACGCATCAAGGAAACTTTTAAATAAAATAATCTTCCGTTGTTCCTCCTTTAAATTTTGAATGTTTTTTGTCTACAAGCATATTAAACTGTTTTAGTGGTAACATTTTAATTATTCTTAGGAGATTTAATGTGGACATAACTACGTGTGTGAAAGAGAAAGAGACAGAGATTTATTCCTTCATCAAAAATACAGCAATGCATTTTGCTCTGTAGAAAGCTGGATAAAAAGCAGCTCCCATTTTTCTCCTGCAAAGGACAAGGATCTGTTCAGAGGGCATTACTTTGTTCTGGAACTATACAACTATTTCTTTTCTTTTTGTCATTCCCACTGCCATGATTTATAAGTTATTTACTTAGAATATTTTTGTTGTGGACAATGAAGTTTTTATATATCCTTTTCTTTTTTTTTTTAGAGTTTGCAATGTTGATCTAAATTGACTCCTATAATTATCCCAATTTCTTAAAATAATATTATGTCCTGATTGCATTCTGCATTCCTTTCAGGTTCTATTTCTGCATTATTCTTATCCTCTAGTTCACCCTAAATTTTGCATTTGACTTAGTCTTTAAAATATTTTACATTCATGGGTTAGGAAGACTGAATGCTAAACAAGATTCACTCTCTTATATCCAGAGTCACAGAATTCCAATTAACCTGGATGTTGAGAGACAACGGGTGCATAGCAGGAAGATTTGGAGATCTCTAGATATTTATTCAGCCTCTGAATTGACTCCATAAAACCATCTTTTCTGGATAGAGTTTAGGATTTTAATCAGCAGAGCAAAGCTAATTCTAGTTGCTGAGATAAGCACATAATCTCTGAGAATATTATATAAAGATACAATTCTGTGCTGCTATTATAGCTATTATAGAAAATCCCAAAGGAAATCTCTATGATGATCTGTTATCTGTGCTTTAAAAATATTCAATGAAAAGTAATTTACTCCTTTGGGATGCTTTGGGAAACTTTCTGGTACTTTACTATTAAGGTAAGTACCACAATTATTACTATTTTGCTCTTTTTTCCTGCGGCTTCCACTCAATGTTTACCCAATACTACCAGAAATAGCAAATGGAAGTTTACTTCTTCTCTTTATAATTTTGCCTTCAAAGCAGTTTCAGGAGTAATTTCCTTCTGCCTAATAAGTTCTCATTCAATAAAATAAATAATGCTGCTACTACTTTGATATCAACTGTGTAAATCAACTGTGTGTAAATCAACTTCAGAAAATTCTATTTTCATCTTAGACATGAAGTTATGAAGCAAAACACTGGACCTGTTTTAAGGGAGAGGAACTAATTATACACAAGAACATGCTTGAAAATAAGCAGCAATCATGGCAAATTATTTGTTTGCATGTTGTAATCGAATCCTTTCTTTCAATGAGAAAGACAGAGTTTATTGGCACTCACATCATTTACTCTGGAGATAATGATATAACAAGCAATCCATTTTATTTTCTCTTGCTTAGCCAAGTGAATATAATCATCAGAAAATTTTATGTAACTGTAGAAATAGTCTGAGAGTAAGATTTTTCAAAGATACTCAAACTCTAAAATATAGAGATAAAAAAGCCATTAATTCAAATCAGCCCTTTCCCCAAAATTAAATATCAGGCAAATGGTTGATCTTAGAATATACAAGCTTTTGTAGCCCAAGGATTAATCATTTTTGTCAGCTTTGCCTTTTTTTCAGATGGTTTAAATTAAGGTATCAAGTGTCTATCAAAAAATAACTGGCATTATATTAAAAGACCAGTTAATTTCATTAAATCTTATTATAAGCATTCTCAATTTCACCAGAGACTTCCTATGGACTCATCAAGAAATTACCTCAAATGTAATATTAAACATAATAACTACTTATCATATGTGTTTCTCCAAACTCTTTAATCATTAGTTATAAATGAACTTTTTTCTCAATGTTGAAAGCTTGATTATATTAACAAGTGAAAAAAAAATACCATACTTTATTTCTGAAAAGGAAGTAGTCTTTATTTGTATTTCTTACTTCCTGGTCAGATTAAATTTGCAGCCAAATTCAAGTAGATAAAAACATTTAAATGTTATACAAACACATAAATAAAAATGAGCATGTATAATGAGGGCATCATGGGCTATCAGTGGAACCATTTTAATGGCTATTAGAAAATATGAATTTAAAATTGATAGAAATAAAGGGAACACATTTTTGCTAAATTTACATGAATTAAGATACTAGGTAAGCAGCTACTGTCATTGTTGTCATTGTTAGGTGCCCTCGAGTCAGTATCTGACTCATAGCGACCCTCATAGGGTTTTCAATGGCTGACTGTTTCGGGATTGCCTTGGGAGTGGATTGCTAGGTCCTTCTCCCCTTTTTGTGGTGCTGGGAATTGAACTCAGGACCTCAGAGAGTGCAGCGCAGCGCTCTACCAACTGAGCTAAATCCCAGCCACCAAGCAGCTACTATGGGATGGTTTTAAAGTCAAAGTTACCATTTACACCATTTACTTATGTGAATCTGCAACTATGTAAACCAGCTGTAATGACAGACACAGTTTGAAATCAATGCCGTTAAATGGCAATCACCTTTCCATTTTTATTCATATATTCCCTCATTCATTTTACATGTATTTATTGAGCATGTACCATGTACCACATACTGCATTAAGCACTGCAAATACAAAGAGAAATAAGACACAAAACTTGCCAGCCAGTAGTTCACAGAGACACTGGAAAAAGTGGCATATTTTCAGCATAATAAAACCAGTAAGGGAAGTATCATGAAGATCAGCAATCTGACAGAGTAGAGGCTGACTTGCTCTATATGGAAAAGCCAAGAAAGAACTCGCCTGAGGTGAGCTTTAAAACATAATTGAAAGGAATTGACAGCCAAGACCTAAACGAATATAACAGAGAAAATTGCCAGAAGGCCTACAAGGAGAAAATGCACAGAAACATGGAAATAGATCACTTTATTCAGTGATAGTAGAAAACATAAGAAATGACTGATGATGCAAGAACCCTGGGAAGGATCACTATTTCAAGGAAGAGGATCTGCTAGGCAGATGCAGTAAAGAAGTCACAGATATAGAGGAGACCTGGTTAGAGTTGTGTTTCCAAATCTAAGGAAAGAGAAAATTTCAGGAAAAAGAAGGCAATGTGTTGATGCTGAGATAAAGATAAACTTTATAATTATCTATTATGAATGGCAATTAGGATATAGATGGTGCTTTACCAAAAGCCATTTCAGAAGAGTGTAGAGGGTGGAATTACTATGTGTATTTCTTGTATTGAAGGGAAAACTGAATATAAAGATAAGATTTACATTCTACTTGGGGACATAAAATATAAATGCATGGAACATATGAGTTGTTGTTAGGTGCTGTTGAGTCAAGTCCAACTCATAGCAACCCTCATAAGGTTTTTAATGGTTGACTGCTTCAGAAGTGGATTGCCATGTCCTTCTCCCATTTTTTTGGTGCTGGGGATTGACCCTGGGTCCCCAAAGAGTATAGCCCAGCACTCTACCAACTGAGCTAAACCTCAGCCTATTACTGGAGAGCTACCATTATGCAAAGGTATTTATAGAAAGGATTAGGATTTTTGTTGTTTGGGTTCTTGGTTGGTTATTTGGAGACAGGATTTCACTACATAACCTAGAATAGACTCCAACTTGTGATCTTCCTGCCTTAGACTCCCAAGTGCTGGGATTACAGATATGCACCACCATGCAGGTCTTTAAAAAGGATTCATTTTGCTGGAGTCTGGAAGAGAGTTAGGGAGGGAAAGGGAAGAGAAACCTGGGGGGCTTTCTATAAATAATGAACCCTTAGGTCATGAAAGTATTATCTGGAAACCCACAGGGACACTTGAGAACTGAATGAATGAGTAAAGATATAAATCTCAAAATTTCACTAAACTATAATATGCTGGGTTTGGCTCAGTTGGTGGAGTGCTGCTCTGTGCTTTCTGAGGCCCTGGGTTCAATCCCCAGCACCTCAAAGTAATGGGAGAAGGATGTGGCAGCCCACTCCTGAAACAACCAGCCATTGAGAACCCTACGAATAGCAGAGAAGCACTGACATAGTCCCAGGCATGGCACAGCGTCAGGGAGTATTTCATTCTGTTGTACCTGGGGTCGCTATGAGTCAGACCCAACTCCACAGCACCTAACTAAAACAGTGTAAATGCAATCTCTTTTCTAAAAGTACTTAAAGATTACTCTATTTAGAGAGTAGCATCTGATGAACTTTAAACTGGGACAATGTGTTTTGCATCAGGGCAGATGGATGAAAGCTGAAACAATTGATGTGACACAAGGGGAAATCTGGAAAACAACAATGCTGAGAACATTTAAATATCCAGTCTCCTAAGAAAGTAATCTGACTTATCTCCTTAAAAAGCAGAAAATTAAATACTCGATTTAGATGTCACTTGATAATATTACTTGTCAGTAAGTCATGCAACCAGTTTTCTTTTCTGAATATCGTCAGAAATTACTGTCCTTATTAGTGATTTTTCTTTATTTAAAGTTAGTCCTATGTAATCTTACTCTTAAGTATGCCTCTGATAAGACGAATTTTTTTCACTCGAGGAAAGCATTATTTTTAGGTCATTACATCCCTTCTGAGTACTCTGCATCATCTGACTTACCCAACAAAAATCAGTACGGGCTCATAAGTTATTTTCTACAATATAAAAGGCCCAACAAAAAATTATATTCATCTGTTATATTCATCAGTAAAAGCTACTGTCTAGCAAATTTAGTTTTATTGTACCAAAAATATTTTATAACATAGTCTATGGGAGGAGATAATGGGAAAAGGATGTATATATATATATATATATATATATATATATATATATATCCCTTTATATATATGTATATATATACATACATATGCAGGCATATATATATATATATTTGTTGTTGTTAGGTGCCATTGAGTTGTGTTCAACTCATGGCAACCCTCATAGTGTTTTCAATGACTTTTTTTGGGCTTGCGTTGGGAGTGGACTGCCACATCATATATATATATATATATATATATATATATATATATATATATATATATATATAGTTGTTGTTGTTGTTGTTGTTAGGTGCCATCCAGTCGGTATCCAACTCATAGCGACCCTCTGTACAACAGGGGAAACACTATTGTCAGTGCTTCTCTGCTGTTCATAGGGTTTTCAATGGCAGATTGATTTTTGGGAGGGGGCTGCCAGGTCCTTCTCCCAAGCCTATAGCTTCTGGTGTTTCCACATGGTCTCCCATCCAGGTACTAACCAGGCCTGACCCTGCTTAGCTTCCGAGATCTGACGGGATTGGATGCCACAGGGCTACCGCTGCAGGCATATATATATATATATATATATGCAACCAGGCTCATATATGTATGTATGTATGTATGTATGTATGTATATGCTGGAAATGTTTGGGAAAACAACATTAGGTGCTATTTAAAATGTATGCTGACAAAAATAAACAGCTTGATAAACTCAAAAGTTCAAACCAACTGGAGAGGTGATTAAGTTACATCTATGTATACTCAGGACATTTGGCAATTTAACATTGGTGTTTCTAATTGGAAAAAGAATCTTAACTGAATTATGATCTTGAGCACATGTTTCCAAGAAATGTTGTTGTTGTTGTTGTTGTTAGGTACCACTGAGTCAGGTCTGACTCATAGTGATCCTATACAAAACAGAATGAAACACTCCCCGACACTGTGCCATGCCCCGCAGTATTGTGCTTCTCAGCTATTCATAGGGTTTTTGATGGATGACTGTTTCAGGAGTACATTGTCGGGTCCTTCTCCATAGCCTGCAGCACCTGATATTCCCAGTCCCATCCAAGGACTAACCAGACTAAGCCTGCTTAGCTTCTGATATCAGGCAAGATTGGATGCCAAGGTGCTATGGCTGCAGACTTCCAAGAAATAGGGAATTAAAAGAATTAAAATTACTTAAAAGCCAACAAAATATCGTCTGATGGACAAAAACATACTCAAGATTCAAACAGTTTCTTTTTCTGAATCTATACATGGAAACAAAATAATGTGGGACATGCATTAAGGAAAGATAAGCTGTAATACCAAGAATAGCTCATAAATTACACTGCCCAAAGTATAGATTTTTATACTGTTCATCTTTCTTCCTAGGTCTTATTCCACTAGCAAGCAGGACAAGAAGATTATATATATATATATATATATATATATATATATATATATATTCTATTATCAGTGAGAGTAACTCATAATTATCTGTCCTTGGACAAAAATGACTCTGATTATACATCAAAAATATCTGAAAATTTGGTGATCCAAGAGTTGATCACTCAATCATTTGTATTCCACTCCATAATTAAGAATGAGAATTTGCCAAACAGAACTTTCTAGAAGCTCAATTTGCTCAGTTTTCTTTTGCTTCTTTTAACATATACTGCAAGTGAGATCAGCCACTGCTGGAGTACATGACTACAAATCAAGTGCAATGCACTTCAAATATATATATATATGGGCTGGGATTTAGCTCACTTGGTAGAGCGCTGCACTGCAGTCTCTGAGGTCCCAAGTTCAATTCCCAGCACCACAAAAACGGGAGAAGGGCCTGGCAATCCACTCCCAAGGCAATCCCGAAACAGTCAGCCATTGAAAACCCTATGAGGGTCGCTATGAGTTGGATACTGACTCGACAGCACCTAACAACAACAACAACATATATATATATATATATGTATGTATATATATGTATATGTATATGTATATATATATATGTATATATATTTATATGCTCTCACATCAGAAATGTATGAAGACTGCTACTCTTCCACTTTGTAATGTCACTCATTGCTATTTCCTTTTTTATATATCATTCAGACTTCTGTCCTGGTTCCTTCTCTTCTTCCAGTTTCTACCAAGAGCAACATATTATAAAACTGTTTACCCTACCTCTAATGAGCTCCTCCTAGGAGATGTTACATTGGCTCCTTGAATATGGACTGTAGGTGCCTCAATCCACAGAGACTTAGATGTGAAATTTTCAGCACAAGGAAGATTATTGTCTAGATTAATTCTAGTCCGAGATGAATATCAACCCAGAATCAGGATGGATGTCATTTATAAGAGGGAAGTATCAAACAGACTTCACTCTGTTCTGTTTCAGTTGCTCACAAGTATCAGTTGATGCCACTGTCATCTGGATAGCTAGTTTAGCATGAGCTCTTAACTCTCAGAAATTTTGTCATGAGCATGTGGAATAAAGGAGGAGGAGACTTATGGCAATGGAGGAAAAGATTACTCAGACTGACCATCCTGCACTTGTCAACTATAAACCCTAGACAAAATATGCTGTAGTTGTTGTCATTGTTAGGGGCCATCAAGTTGGTGTCCGACTCATAGTGACCCTACATGCAACAGGCAAAAGACTATTGTCAGTGCTTTTCTGCTATTCATAGGGTTTTCAATGGCTGATTGTTTTGGTGGAGTGAGTTGCTGAGTCCTTCTCCTAAACCTACAGCACCTGCTGTTCCCAGGCAATATCCCATCCAAGTATTAACCAGGTCCAACTTTGCTTACCTTCTAAGATTTAATTGGATCGGATGCCACAGTAAGCCTGTAGGCAGACAAAGTATAAGAACTACTAATTTTGACTTTTCTTCTAAGATCATCAAATCTCATAGGAGTTAGATAATAGAATTTGTAGCAGTAATGAGAGATGGATATTAGGGGAGAAACTCCAAAGTAAGAGAGCCAGAAAGAGGAAAGCACAGAAATTTGAGTATAAACCCAGATAACCAGCCATATGTGCACAGGGGAAATTGCAGGAAAGCCCTCTGTAAACACTAGTTGGAATTCTAGAAGTGAGTGGAGATTTTGTCTGCTGTCCTCCACAGGAGAAACAAACTGGGTCACTGAGATCAACCATGGCATTCTCCTGCTACAACAAAAAACAACACCCTTCAGAGGCTAATAAAAACTGAGGGCTCTATACTATATCACACATATGGGTAATACTAAAAATACTAAAAACACTAATCATGCCAATATTTGATGGGGATATTGTACAAGGAGAATTTTTGGATCGTGCAAAATAGATTGTAAAGTGGAACAACTCCTTTGCAACTCCCTTTGCAGTGTCCTACAATGGTAACCATACCAACTACCCAAACACTTCTCTCCTACAGGTTTATAAAAGAGGAAAATATTTATATGTGCTTGCAAAATTTGTATCAGTGTCCATGGAAGTTTTATCAGTTATAATCCACAAACTAGATATGTCCCAAATGTATGCAAACAAGTGGATAGATACACAAAGTGTACTGTAGCCGCACAACACATAAAAATGAACAAAGTGTTTATCACACAGGGATAATATCAAACATGGATACATATCAAAGTGATTATGCTAAGTGCAAGAAGATGAATAAAAAGAGTATATACTGTATATTTTCATATGTGTGTGTTCTTATGTGTGTGTATGTGCATATACACATTCCATACATTTCTAGATAATGAATCTAAAACAAAACCCTAGTGACAAAAGGCAGATTTGAAACTTGTTAGCAAAGCAGAATGGTGGATGGACAGATGGATAGATTACAAAGGGTGACAGAAAAATAAAACTTGGGAATTGTCTTGATTGTGGTGTTAGTTTCAATAAGCGCATACACATATATAAAACGCCATAAACATGTTCAGTTTCTTTAATGTCTATTACACTTCAACAAAGTTCTAAAATATTACTACACAGTAACAACATAGTTATGGATGATATGCAAGAAAAAGAGCTATCAACAGAAAACCCAAGATATTTGGATCAGTGGACAATAATGATGATACCTAGAAACTGTGAAGGAAAAATTATTTTTAAGTGTTTTGGAAGACAGTATGCTGTGTCATAAAATGTTGTTGTTGTTAGGTGATATCAAGTTGGATTTGACTCATAAGCACCATATGTCCTATAGAACAAAACACTCCTCGACACTGTGCTATGCCCAGCACTGTCAGTGCTTCTTTGCTATTCATAGGGTTTTCAATGGCTGGTTGTTTCAGGATTCTATTGAGAATGGGCTGCCAGGTCCTTCTACCATTTTTGTGGTGCTGGGCTGGCGATTGAACCCAGGGCCTCAGAGAGCACAGAGCAGTACACTACCAACTGAGCCTCACAAAAATTAACAGATATAAAAAACTGAATTACCACAGAATATATTATCAGGAAAAAATAAAAGAAATCTGGAAATCACTAACAATAAGATATTTAGAAAGTTCTTAAATATTTGGAAATTAAACAATGCCCTTCTAAATACCATAAAGCAAAGAAATAATCTTGAGGGAAATTAGAAAATGTTTAAAACGGAATGAAAATAAAAACATTTCAAAATTTGTAGCTAATGCAGGATTTAGAGAGAAATTTATAGATTAAAAATGTTTGTATTAGAAAAGTGGAAAGATTTAAGGTCAATTATTTTAAATTACACAGTAAGAAGGTAGGAAAAATGAGTGAAGTCAGCCCAAAGTAAGTAAGGAAATAATCAACATAAGAATGGAAATCAATTAAGTAGGAAGCAAAGAAACAATGGATAAAATTAACAAAGCCAAAGATTAATTCTTTGTGAAAAGTTATAAAATGGACAAATCCACAGTAAGATTGGTTTTAAAAGCAAAAGAACACAAATAACCAATATCAGAAAAGAAAAAGGAGATACTATAGAAAGCTATGAATAGTAAGAAACCATTACAAATAACTTCATGCCAACAAATTTCACTATTTCAATGAAAGGAAAAGTTTTTGAAAAATGCCACTTCCCAAAATTCATTCAAGAAGAAATAACCAGAGAAATCCTCAACAAAATATAGGAGATTGTCTTTCCCAAGTAGGAGCATTCAAAGATTTCTTAGTCTGGAAACACAAAGCAAAAATATAGAAGAAAGAAAACCTGATAAATACAACTTGACATTAAACCTTGTACTTATCGCAAGACACTATTAAGAAAATGAATGGTCTAGACAAAGATTGGAAGAAAATACTTGCACAACTGGTATCTGATGATGAATTTATTTCCAGAATATATGAAAAGCTCTTGCAACCCAATAATAAACAAACAATTTAATATAAAAAACAGACAAAGTCAGGAGTGGTGGTGCATGCTTGTAATCCCAGTGACTCAGGAGGCAGAGGCAGGAGGTTCTCAAGTTGGAGGCCACAGGCAGCCTACGTAACTTAGTGAGACCTTGTCTCAAGATAAAAAAGTAAAAATGGGATGCAGTAGAGCACTTGCAAAACATATGTGAGGCCCAGGTGTCAACCTCCCAGTACAGCAAAAAAGTAAAGTAAAATAAAATTAAAAAATACAAATAAAAATAAGAAAGACAAAATACTTAAATAAGCTTTTCACAAAAGAAAATATAGAAGTGGTCTAAAAGCACATACAAAGTTGCTCAGTAGCCTTGATTACCACCAAAATGCCAACCAACAGCACAGTGAAACACTGTTACTAAAATGATTAAAAACAATGACAATCTTAAATCTTGCCAAAAATGTGAATTAAGCACATCTCAAACATATTACTGGTGGCATGGAAAGTGATAAAGCCAGTTTTGAGGATTATTTCTGTTTTCAAAATGTTAAACATTCACTAGTGGTTTCACAATTCCACTCCAAAAGATTTTTCAAGAGGTATACAAACTCATCCTCAAAAATATTGCACAGATTATCCATAGAAGTGTTATTCAAATTAGAAAAACATGGGAAACAATCTAAATGTTCATGAACAAGAGAGGTGGTAAATAAACTGTGGAATATTCATATGAAGGACTATTACTCAACACTAAAAAAGAAATGATATACACTATCTCATGAATATATTAAATGAAAGAAGCTAGACATGAGTGTGATCTAAAGGTTCCATTCCATGAAATTCTTAAACAGACAAGGGAAAATATCAAATAATTGAGGTCTCTGTGGGAGGACATAATTGTGTGGAAAATGAGAGAACATTTTTGGATGATGGAAGTATTTGCTTTTTTCTTGATAATGGTATGAATTATTACATGGTTGAATGGATCTATCAAAATTCATTTTCTTATCCTTTATAAAGTTGTGCATTTTGCTGTATGTAAATTTTACCTCCAGGGGAAAAAGACCAAAAAACAGGGAATATTAGGGATTTGGAAGGGAAAGGTGTAGGACAAGAGAGGAAAATAGGAAAGTGTAGTAGAGGGGATGAATATGATCAAAATACATTCTGTGCACATATGAAAATGTCATAAAGAAGCCCATTACTTTGTACAATTAATGATTTGTTTTAAAACTCTAAAAACAAAAGTCAGAGAAATGAAAAAAATAGGGTAAGTCTTATACTGTGAAAATAATAAATATACATCTAGATAATTAATAAAAAAAACATGTTGTGATGGGTACTTGTAGCTTAGGATAAATTACACTATCCATGGATTCAAGTAGTGCTATTGTTCAATTTGGGCAGAAGTGAAAATGATGTTATATGATCAATGTAATTAATTCAAAAGATGCAGTTTAGAGACACTGATTTTGAAGATGTGAAGAATTTGAAAAACTGTTTCACATAATGAGTAGAAAAAAATATTGGCAAATACCTATATAAAGTCATTTATCTCATGCCTTTTTATTTATTTATTTATTTATTCATTTTTTCATTTTTATTTTTATTTTTTGTGATACTTCAGGGTTGAACCCAGGGCCTTGTAGGTGCTCTACCACTAATCTGTACCCCCAGCCCATTTTTTATTTTTTATCTTGAGACAGGGTCTCGCTAAATTACACAGGCTGCCTCTGGCCTCAAATCTGTGATCCTCATGCCTCTGCCTCCAGAGTGGCTGGGATTATAGATGTGAGACAGCATGCAGGACTACTTAAATAGGGAAATTAATCAAACCTTTCTGGAATGGGTAGCAATATGCTGCAATCACCCAACATTATGAAAGATCAAATTTGATTATCCCTATTCTTAACAATCTGTCTTTAGGGGTATTTCCCATGGGAAAAATTGCAAGTATGGTAAGTTTTTCTCTCTCATAGTCAGTCTCTATCTTGTCCAGTCATACCAGCATGACACACCTTCTCCTGAGGTAAATTTGTGGTGGGCAGGGGATGCATGAAGAATTCCTGTGGCCAAGTTATTCTTTAGAGGTTCATCTTTTCCTCATCTATGGTTTATTTTCCCTTCCTGCTATCCAGCAGTGATGTTCCAATATGGTACACAGCTGAATTCCTATGGCTTGTGAACCATTTTGGGAAAGTTCTGGACCAAGAGATAAGCCCTGCACCAGTGGCTGAACTGAATAAAGCATGTCCCACTGTTCTCATTTGAAGTTTATAAAAGCTCCCTCTCAATGCATGTGCTTTTTCTTGTACTCACCACTCTTCCCAGGGTGATTTTCTATTTGGCACTAGTCTGCTACATGCTAAAATGTACTAGTCCGAGCAACCACCTAGAACTCTCTGTTGCCACTGGGTAACTGCACTTACCATCCTTCTGCCATATTGCCTTCTGCATGGGAGATGGCTATATCAGGACTCCTCTGAAGTCCTACCAATCTTGGACTGCAGGTGTGTTTTGCAATTAAGAAAAGCTGACCACTACATAGCATCTGAACTCATGGCCTCACAAGTTGAGGAAACTGATCTGAAGTGACTATGCCATCACGCCATTAGTAATGCACGTCTCACTTATCTGCAAAATGTGTGAACGTCAGCATTGAGCAATACAAATCTGTCTCTTTAATTACCCTTGACATTACAAAAGGAAAATGTTACCTTATTTTCTTTTAACATTAGAAGAAATGTGAAATTATTCTGAACGAATAAAGTTGATTTTCCCTCTAAGAAATGTAGTTTTGCAATTTCTATAGAAAATCAAAGGATCTACTTTTAATCATCCACTATTCATAGTCTAGGAACAACTTTAATAATAAAAAGGAAAAAAAATTACATGCTAACTTGTATTTCTTAACTCCTTTATACCTTCATCCTGAAAGTAATAGACCTTGAGCCCTCAGAATATAAATTAATCTCTTTTTAGCATTTCTTCTTAGCATTTCCTGTTCCTGGCTTCTCGCCAGAAGAAAGGTTGCTTGTAGTAGTTGATTTATAAGTTTCACATTGAACAAGAGCTGCCTGTATAAGCTTGGTGGTTCCAGTAGTGATCAATCCGTAGGAAAGAATGCAAACACTTCAGGTAGAGGAAACTACATTAATTAGTTCTTGATCACAATGGATAACTATGATGAAGAAGCAAGAAGAAACACACTGTGACACAAATTAACTTCTGCTTTTCATTCCCAAGGAAGGAACATTTGGTCATTTATATAAATTAGGTAATCACCACACACAACAACAACAAAAAAATGTGATTTTCACCATGCAACATGGAATGTGCCTGTAATCCCAGCAACTTGGGAAGTTTAGGCAGGAGGATGGTGAGTTCAAGGCCAGAGGCAAGCTATGTAACTTAATAACATCCTTTCTCAAAGTAAAAAATAAAAAGGGACATTGGGGTTCAGTTTAGTGGTAGAGCACTTTGCCTAGCATGCATGAGGCCCTGGATTCAACACTCCAATACTTTAAAAAAAGAAAAAAAAAGTGATTTTCAAGTCTTTTTTTTTTAGCAAATCACTGAACTTGAAATAAAGAGAACTATAATATAAGCATAGAGGGAGGCTTAATATATGATTTCTTCCTGATCATTCATTCATTCATTCAAAGAATAATTTGATTTAGCTCAGTTGGTAGAGCACCGCTCTGCAGTTTCTGAGGTCCCAGGTTGGACTCCCAGCACCACAAAAAATGGCAGAAGGATGTGATAATCCCCTCCCAAGGCAATCCTGAAAACAACCAGCCATTGAAAACCCTATGAGGGTTGCCATGAGTCGGACACTACTCAACAGCACCTAACAACAACAATAACCAATAGTTTACTAGGAATTATGCAAAGCATTAAAATTCTACACTGAAAAACAGACATAATAAGGAAATTTTCACTGCATGGCTCTCAAATAACTAGTTTCAGCTAGTCTGACATAGGTAGTATGTCAAGTATAGTCAGTCATGGACTAAGAGTATTTGAAAGTGACTAAGAGTTCAGAAAAGATGTTATAGATCCATTTCTCCTGCTTCTCTCCTCTAAGTACAAATAGAATCTGTGGAAATAACATAATCAAAGGAAATTTCTGCAAGTTGGTAGGAAAGAAGGAAAGCTGGTTTGTAAGCACAGAATTAGAGGAATAACACAAAGAGTTTTAAAGTCCATTGTACCCAACAAAAGAAACAAATAAGTCCTAGCATTTCTTGACCTCCAAACTAGCAATAGAAGGCAGCCCAGTTATGTTATTTTCTCTGTGGGATCTAATGGAAATCCTTTTGCTATCAGAGTAACCTGACACTATTAACAGGGAAAATTGATCAGCAAATCATAAATAGCTTCTAAGGAAATTCTAGAACTAAGAAATGTAATAATAGAAACAAATAATCCACTGGATGTATTCAGTACTTCAGTGGAGATGATGGAGTATAGAATCAGTAAACTTGAGGACAGACTGATAGAATTCAACCAATCTGAAAATCACAGAGAAAATGATTTTTTAAAAATGAACAAGCCTAGAGACCTTTCCATTCATAACAAAAGATACAACTTTCATTATCATTAAAATCTCTAAAGGAAAGGAGAGAGAGAGTAGAGCTGAAAAAATATCTGAGGAAATAATGCCTGAAAGTTCCCCAAGCTGGAAGAAGTTACAGAATGAAGCTAAACAAACCTCAAACAAGGTAAATACAAAGAAATCCATACCACTATAATTAAACTTCTGAAAGTTAAAGATGGAATAGTCATGAAAACAGCCAGAGAAGAAGAACACATGTCATAGGGCACATCAAATTTTGTGACAAAGGGTTTCTTATCTAAAACCATGGTGGCCTGAAGGAAGTGGGGCATTTCAAGCGCTGAAAGAATATAATTTTCAACTATATATTCTATATCCAACAAAATTATCCTTTCGGAATTAAAGACAAATAAAGTCATTTCACTGCAGCTATACCACTGTAGCATCCAATCCCATCAGATCTCAGAAGCTAAGCAGGGTCAGGCGTTGTTAGTACTTGAATGAGAGATCATCTGAGAATACCAGGTGCTGCAGGCTTGGGAGAGGGACCTGGAGGCCCACCCCCCAAAAACAATCAACTATTGAAAACCCTATGAATAGCAGAGAAGCACTGACAATAGTCTTTCCTTTGTTGTACAGAGTCACTATGAGTCAGACATCAACTCGACAGCACCTAACAACAACAAAGACATTTCACATAGAGGAAACTAAGAGATTTTTTTTGTGTGTGGATCTATCTTTAAAAACTGTCTACAGCAAGTACTTCAAGTACACAGAAAATGTACTAGTAAAGAAAAAATTTTGTGGTATCAGGAAGGAAGTAGGAGCAACAGAAAAGAACAACTAGATTATACTTTCTCTCAAATGAGTATTAAATTAAAATTATAATACCATCTGATACTCAAGACATGTATAAGTGGTGAAGGAGATCTAATAGGAAATGAGCTTTCCACACTTCACTTGAAGTTATAAAATGTGCATACCAGAAATGTGTTGTAAGTCACACATGTATACCCCAATACCCAAGGGAGGCACTGTGAAAATTTTACAAAGAGATACACTCCAAAGCACTTTAAACAAATTAAAACAGACTCTTAAGTATCTTGAAATGTCCACAGGAAGGCAAGAAAAGAGAAACAGAAGAACAAACACAAGAAGAAATAAACAGAAAACAAACAAAGTTGTCTGTATCATGTTAGTAATTATCTTACAGATAAAAGGTCTAAATATACTAACAAAAGACTCCTATTGGCAAAGTGGGGCTGGGATTTGGCTCAGTTGGTAGAGCGCTGTGCTGCAGTCTCTGAGGTCCTGAGTTCAATTCCCAGCACCGCAAAAATGGGAGAAGGGCTTGGCAATCCACTCCTAAGGCAATCCCGAAACAGTCAGCCATTGAAAACCCTATGAGGGTCACTATGAGTCGGATGCCGACTCGATGGCACCTAACAACAACAACAAATTGGCAAAGTGAAAAAAAAATGTCCCAACAAAGCTAGGTGCTGTGTGGGTCACACTTGTAATCCCAGCAACTCAAGAGGCTGAGGAAGGAGGATTGAAAGTTTGAGGCCAGAAGCAGTTGCATAATTTAGTGAGACACTGTCTCCAAATAAAAAATCAAAAAGTGGCTGGAGTAGTTGCTGTCTGTAGTAGAGTACTTATACCAGCATGTGCAAGGCCCTGGGTTCAAATGCTACCTGGTACTGGAAAAAAAAAAAAAACTTTCTCAAAAATAGAGTTTATAGGAAACTCACTGCAAATTTCATAAGTTAGGTAGGTTGAAAGTAAGGATAGAAAAGACAAATTATTCAATCATCAGTTTGTTTAGAAAGGGAAGGAATGCCATATACATAAGCACACACATCTGCACACACACAGTGTCTGATAGAACAGACTTCAAAGCAAAGAAGATTGTGTATAGAAAAAGGGGATATTACATAGCAGTAAAAATATCAATCTACCAGAAACATATAATAATGCCAAATGTGCACACACCAGAGACTCTCAAAATATATTTGGAAAAAAATTATGGGGTTTAAAAAAGAAATGGACAAATTCATAATCATAGTTGGGAAATGTACACATCCTGACCTATAAAACAAACACCAATCCATTCAAAATAATTGAAGTAATACATAATTAATTTTATTAATTCTAGATAAAAAATTCAGTTGGATTAGCTAGTCTTCTTATGAATTTCCCCAAATGATCACAAAATATTCATAAATATATAGAAAAATAAATTCATAATGACACTGAAAACTAAAGTTACTAGAAACACTATTATCAAGATATGAAAGAAATTTGTAGTAATTGGAAAAATAAAGGAACTTACTGGAAACATAAAAAACAGCAGAATCCTGCTTAATTGAATATTTGTTCATTTAAAAGCCCAATATTGAAAAGTTGTTATTAAAAAGGAGTGATATAATTTGAAAGACTACATAATAGTACTTTGAAAAAGACTGATAGCCACAATTACAGAAAACCTAAGTAAATCAAGAGGCATTATTAAAACAGAAGAGATTTACACAGATATCCTTTTTAAAAAGTACTAGGCTAAGACAGCTCTTCAAAAATCAAATACATCATCCTTATACATCCACAGAGCATCACAAGAGACAGAGAATTTAGAGAATATTTTTTGCCTATCAATACACTAATGACAAAATTTGAAGGAGAAAAAAATTCAGATTGTTGGAAAAATTCCTTTAAAATAAGCAAATTGAGTTTAGCACTATATTAAAAGTTCTGTTAATATACAGGGCTGAGATTTAGCTCAGTTGGTAGAGCGCTGCTCTGCAGTCTCTGAGGTCCTGAGTTTGATTCCCAGCGCCACAAAAACAGAAGAAGGACATGGCAACCCACTCCCAAGGCAATCCCGAAACAGTCAGCCATTGAAAACCCTATGAGGGTGGCTATGAGTTGGACACGACGGCACCTAACAACAACAACAACAATGTTAATATACAGTTTATATTTTCTAAATATAAATTCTATATTGGATTGTCTATTAGATAATAAATATCAAAATGTCAAAACAGAATAAAATATTATCACATATGCAGAAAATTTAAATCTATTATCTTTGATTTAAGGAAAAAGCTAGTAAATTGGAAAGATTGTTATACTTCATTAATCTGATAAATGATAGTCACTTCAAACCTATGGTCAATAACATAGTTAACCATAAGACATAGTAGATATGCTCATAAAAGTTGGGAAAAAAGAAAAATATATTCCCAAGTAGTATGTGTTAATGTTTCTGGAAATTTTACCCAATTCAACAAGACAAGAAGAAAAATAAGGAGATTAGATATTGAAAACAAGAAGATAAAATTATTATTTGCAAAATGTGTGACATTCTTTCCCTTTGGAAAAACTAAAAAGAAAAAATAATCAACTGAAATAGTATTGGAACCTGTAAGGAAGGTTTAGTGTTGGATTAACCAGAAAATAAATAGGCCCCAAACCCTAGCTTTCTTACTTGAAAGCAATTACCAGTTGGAATGTATGATTTGTGAAATTGTCCCTCTAACAGAAACAACAAAAGTTTTAAAAAAGAAAAACTTTAAATGTAAAATATTTGAATAAATAATGATGTGCCCAGAAAAAATTCATTGTGATTTTAATATTATTCCTATAGGTCTATGGGTTTTTTTTCTTTTTTAGATCTCTTCCTCTACTATTAAGATAATAAAGAGTGCTTATCTTTGAGGAAAGCAGGTATCTTTCTAGGGTTTTCAGCCCTAGAAAGGAGTATGAATTTTTGATAAGTATCCTTAGAATATTGTCTCTACACCTGCATCTCCATGTTCAATGCAGCACTTTTCACAACAGCAAGGATATGGAATCAACCAAAGTGCCAGTCAACAAAAGAATGGATTAAAAAAAATTATGGTACGTATACACAATGGAATACTACTCAGCAATAAAAAAATGAAATAATTTTATTTGCAGCAAAAATGGATGAATTGGATAAAATTATCTTAAGTGAACAAACACAAGCCCAAAAAGAGAAATACCACATGTTCTCACTCATATGTGGGAGCTGAATCAAACTTAAAAAAAGGAAAAAATCCTATACACAAATTGAAACATAATAAAAAGCTCATGTAAACCTAGCAGAGAAGGGACAATTTAGGGAGTAGAAAGGAGGGAGGGATCTAGTAAAAGGAAGCGATGATGGGAGAAGATGGGGGGGGAAGGCCAAGGAAGAACAAGGAATGAGAAAGAGGTTAACCTCAAAGTAAACAGTCCAACTTTAATAGTTTGGGAAATAATTATAATAATACCAACAATAGCAAGGGATGGCAATAATGCAAATGGGCTAGATTATTAATGTAATACTGCTGACAATGTAAAAAGATAGATCACTATAGAAAAAAGTTTGGACTTAAATCACAATTGGGGTGCAAGGGTATAAAAAATATTCCCACAAAAAGACATGCAAGTAGAAGGCAGGCCATGGGTTGGGGGGTGGGAGAGAGGGGAAGAGGGACACAAGAGGGTAAGGGGGAAGTTATCTGTGCAATGTACAATGAAATGCATATATGGAAATGTCACAATGAAATACATGTCAGAATGAAACATATTAAGTTGTATATTAAAAATTTCCAATAAAAAAGAATATTGTCTCTAATCACATTTCAGTGAAAGAAACTCACTTTCAGTGAAAGTTCTGCCAGCCTCTTATTTCCACAGGGCTTAATAAATAAAGCACGGAATCCTAGGAAATAACCAGCATAGGCAAAAGAGCAAGACTTATAGATGCTTGATTGGAACTTCTCAAATAAAGTACCTCCACGAAACCCCTCCGAAGAAGGTGACTGTGAATGAGCTAAAAAGGCCAAGATCTCTCCAAATGATACAAATATATCCTGGCTCCAATACACTAAACAGGATATAGATTCAATGCTGGCCTATATTTCTTTGAAGGACCAATTGATCTGGACTAGTGACTGAGCAAAACCCTATGACAGCACAGAGAAGCGAAACTGCCCAGAAGTGAGAATAAATCTGGATAGTGCATCCTGCAACATGAAAGGATGATAGGGTCTACAAATAGAGGAGGCTCCTCCCTGACCCTAAAGTCTGTTTCTAGAGACTGTGGTTGAAAAAATCTTCCAGCTCCCAGCAATCTTAAATTATCTGGTGAAATGTAAGAACTCTCACAGATTGGTACTGGACTTTCCTTCAGTCTTAATAGGTTGTTGTTGTTAGGTGCTCTTGAGGCCTGTCTGACTGATAGCAACCCTCATAGGGTTTTCAGTGACTGACAGTTTTGGGATTGCTTCAGAAGTAGACTGCCATGTCCTTCCATTTTCATGATGCTGGGAATGGAAGCCAGGGCCTCAGAGAGCACAAAGTGGCTGAGCTAAACCCCAGCCCCCAGTCTTAAAGGTAGAATCTAGAAAAAAGAAAAGTATAATTTGATATAAGAAGTAAAATAGAAATGTAACCCTATCTGCATGCTTCCTAATATTGATAACTTTCTTATGCTACAAATGATGATTCTTTTGCAAATAAAAACATGGATTATGGCACCTAACAACAACAATTGTTTTTTAACTTGACAGATTCTGAAGTGAACCTTAAGAATGAATGTATCCAAATAATTAAGAAATTACTTTTAAAAAGAAATAAAATATTGGGATATTAGTGTAAAATTGATATAAATTTTAGGAAAAGAAAGTCAAGAAATAACCATTTGCCAGTGCTCCATTTTTTAAGAAGGGACTATACCTAGTCTTTAGTAGTTAAATGTTTGTTTTAACATATCATAGTACTATTGACTTAATAATTTTGAAATATTCTGATTTTAAAGATAATTGCCTCCTTAGAGCAAAATAGTTAATCTTGAGGTCAGACTAGGCTTGATTATTAGTTATGACTGAAAAATAACATCTATATGTAAAAGCTAAATTTAGAAAATAGTATTTCATTATAGACTGCAGTATAAAGTGGTGAGTTGTTTTGTTTATTCACTTAAAATTGTAGACTATATTTGAAACATATTTGTTTTAGCATATAATAATTAAACTGGTGATATGCCAGCATTAGTCTACCTCTAATAAATTCAAAAAAAATTTTAAAGCCGAGAATATGTTCTTAAAATTAAAAATTGTAGGTAAGTAACTTCTCTATGTAAAAATATTGTAAATGAAGTTATCCTAAAAGATCAACTTTAGAACACACTGCAGAGTATCAGTTTGTCTGGAGAATTAGAGTGCTGTGATTCAGAGGAAAATTCCGTGAAGAAGGTGGCTAAGAACAGAGGGCAGACCTCTTCAGTATCAAATATCAAACCAACCACTAAGCAAGATATGAGATTAATGTAAGATTAACATCCATTTCAGTCTCAGAGGAATAGCTGGCCTCTACTCCAAAACTCTAGTTTGGGGCCATATCAATTTGTATCTTTGCTGAAGAATCTATTAATGTCCAATACCAGGTAAGGTAAGGTTAGAATTCATGCTTGGGTTAAGGATCTTAGGCTCTGAAGGCAGTGTAATCATATAACTTATTTTCTGTGTGCATTAAGAGATATAAATGTAAAATCAGATTAAGTTAAACAATAGAAAATTGGTCCATGCATGTCTTTAAAACTTTAAAAATTATTTTAATTTTAAAGCATTGTTTAGCACTTTCAATTTCTCTTTGATAATAATAGATACATACATTAATAATAATGTCTCGACATACTCACCAAAGACTACACAGATCCATAAAGAGATCTAATGAAATCACCCATACCTTAAATCTACAGCAAAACTGAGGAAAAGACAAATCATAAACTTCAATTTACATTTAACTGAGGAAGATTACGTGAAAACATAGGAGATTTAGGAGATTGCAATTGAGTCCTGGAGTGGGTGAAACATAGACAATGACACCCCAAGGAAAAGATGGCTACCTCTCAACTGAGGTCTGTGGCCAGTAGATCAAAGGATGGTTACTGGGGAATTGCAGGAGGGGAGAGAGGTGTGAAAATTGCAAGACCAGAGAGGTAGCAATATTACGCAGATGTTGCTTAGGGTGGTGAGAGAAGGAACCTAAAAGAGGTGCATATCCCTTGGGGACTTAGTTGTGAATAGAAACAAGGAATGAAATGATAGAAAGTAAGGATCTCACAGAAAGCAAAAAGAATTACCAGAGTAGGTAATTCTTGTAAAAAAACTTGTAAAAAGGGCATCAGTTATTAAAGACATTGTACTTTTGTGTACCAACAGAAAACAATGCTCTTGTACGAAGAAACCCAGTAAGCCAAGCCCCTTATGATGATCAATAGGGACATTGGTTATTGCTGACCCAGGAAAATCCAAGACCTTTTAGAAGGAATGGAAAGTCAGGCAACATCCATATAAGACCCTGCATTAAGAAAGTCAGTCTCATTTTTTTTATTTAATAAAAACATTCCTGAAAAATGCAACCAAAAAATTTTGATGAACACTGAAATATAAAATCTATGAAGTCAACAAGTAATGACACATATATACATACTAGGATATATGCATATCAGTTCTAAATAAATTATACTTACTAATACATATAAATAATAAATATATATCACAATGAAAGCAATACCATTTCTTCTCAATAGTACATGAAAGTTGATCTTTCATAAGTCATAAAGAAATAATGTAAAACATCTCAATAAAAATAGAAAACTCAAAAAAATAGAAAAGTCAATAAAAAAAGAAAATTCAATAAAATAGAAAAAAATACTAAAAATCATAATTATGAAAATTGTCATCCATGAATATACCTAACACTGTTACTTATGAGTATAAATTGAA
>VMDO01022866.1:0-32730 GCA_007922755.1 Pedetes capensis | reverse complement strand
ATGGATATTATTCTATCACTGACAACATTGTATTTCATGACAGATCTTGAAATGTCTTTTTTGATGATGAATGCAACCCCATTTCTCTTTAGTTTATCATTCCCAGCATAGTAGACCATATGATTGTCTGACTCAAAATGGCCTATGCTGGTCCATTTTAGCTCACTGATGCCTAGAATGTCAATGTTCATGCACTCCATTTCTCTTTTAACAATTTCTAATTTGCCTAGATTCATACTACGTACATTCCATGTTCCAATTATTAATGGATGTTTACAGTTGTTTCTCCTCATTTTGAGTCCTGCCACATCAGCAAGTTGAGTACCCTAGGGTTTTATTCCATTTCCGTCATCAAGGTAGAGTCTACTTGGAGGAGGCAACTCTTCCCCAGTAGTCTTTTGAGTGCCTTCCAACCTGGGGGCCTCATTTTCAGATACTATATCTGACAGTGTTTCTTTGCTATCCATAGGGTTTTCAATGGCTAGTTGTTTCGGGAGTGGCTTGCCAGGTCCTACTCCCTAGCCTGTCTTAGTCTGGAAGCTCAGCTGAAAACCTGTCCACCATGGGTAACCTTGCTCATGTCTGCGGTTACAGTGGCAGAGCTCTCAGCCTCATCGCAACACACAAGCCCCCACGGCAAACTCACAGACGTGTGGGGGCTCTGATGGTAAAATAATTAATACAAGGACGCATATATAGCATAAGAAAAAGAGAAGGAGAATAGAAAAAGGGAAGCAAGTAAAACAAGAAAGGAAGAAAAAAAAAACTCACGCATACAAGCTCCCACCCATGTATAAAATCGCTTATAATCAGGTGCGGTGGTATACACCTGCATTCCCAGCAGCTTGGGGGTGGAGGCAGGAGGATAGCAAGCCCAAGATCCTGGGCAGCATGCGCAACCCAGTGAGACCCTGTGTCAAAAAGTTAAAAAAAAATATGGGCTGGGGGTGCAGTGCTGCGGTCCAGCACCTACAAAGTGAATAGGCACAAGACTCTAGTTTCAAACCCCCATACAAAACAACAAAAACAACAACAAAAAACCAAACCAAACCAAACCAAAACAAAACAAAAACCCCAGGAAACAAAACAAAATCAAAACAAAAACAAAAACAAAACCATGTATACACGCTCGCACACACATATAAAACACTTCTAGTCATGTGCGGTGGTGCACGCCTGCAATCCCAGCGGCTTGGGGGACGGAGACAGGAGGATCACAAGCCTAAGATCAGAGGCAGTTTGTGCAACCCAGCAAGTCCCTGTCTCAAAAAGTAAAAAATATGGGCTGGGGGCGCAGCGCGGCGGTCCAGCACCTACAAAGCAGGCAGGCACAAGACCCCTGGATTCAACTCCTCATACAAAAACAAACAAACAAACAAAAACCCTCGTACGTTCTTGTAGGTGCACAGTGGGCACCCAGTTCCACCAGGTGAAGTTGATACTGCAGGAAGCAGTGCTCCCCCCAGAACTCAGGAAGGCAGTGTTTTCACACAATCTGCAGGAGCAGTCTATCTCAGTCTATAGAGATTTTGCTGATTACGTAGAAAATGGCACATTGCCCCACAATGACCAAAGAAATGGTTCCAGGAAATATTCTGTGTCTATTGTATTGTTTGAGAAGCAGTGGAGCCCGTGGGGTCCTCCCTGGGGTTTTCCTTGTCCCATGTAGTTAGGGCGCCAATTCCCTAAATCAGAGATTTCCTGCCCAAATCCTATAGCATGGAGGGAATATGACTGCTATCGTGGATTTTTTTTTCCTTTTTTATTGCAGGGCTTTCCGCCCACTTGGGAGACCGCTTGGGAGGACCAAATCCTCTTGTGGGTGGGATGATATTCAACCCCCCCGGAGAGAGTCTATAGTAGGTCTGCCATGCATGGCGATTGCGCTCCAAACTGTTCTTATTGTGTCTAATTGTCCCAGAAGACTCTGCCAGAAAGGAGCACTCTGTCTGCGTGGCGCTCAGCCTACTCCGCAGACCTCACCTTTCTCCACAGTGCAGTGGGATGACTTAGGATCCCCTCTGGTGTGTCTGGGGTCCAGGCATATGTGTGCCCGTATGTCTGTGGAGATTGCGTCTGCATGACTGTCCCGCCACAACAGGAGGGAGGGAGCCGCGTTTCAGCTCTGGATGCGTACCGCTGGCACTGGTTTCCCAGTTCCCTCCGCAATTACTCCCTGTACCCTTGAGTATCTACTCTCATGGCTCTGATCCCTATTTTCTCGCAAGAGGGACCTACAACAGCCCAGTGTCTCAGGCTGCGGGATGTATGTCTCTAAAGATGGCGATTCCATGTGCCACCTCAAAGCTGACTCACCTGAAGACTTGCAGTTTGTGTCCCGGAGGCAGGTTGACAGTGTGATGTCAAGGTTGCATTCCATGTTGGGTCCGGCTCCCGTTGGTGTGTGGGCAAAGTCCCCTGGCGAAATGGCGGAATGGTCCTATTACTGACCTCTGTGTAGCTCCTCCAAAGCCAAATGCTCGATTTCAGTGTCCATCCAGTTTCATCCCCTGTCTCCCAATCTAAACTATTTCTATCTATTCAAGCTGCAGGCAAGATGGCAGACAGGTAACACGTGCCTTCTGTCCCAGAGTAAAGGGAAGCCTTGATTAGGGGTTTAGAACTCACATTGAATAGATAGAAACAAACTTTTAATAGATACCTATAAATAGATGATTAAAACACTAAGGATGGTAATTATAACAGTTTTATATAATTTAAAAAGAAAACCACAAAGAACAGAAGTGTAAAGTCACAGGGATAGTTTAATAGACAATGTTACCTCAGCACTCAGTCACAATCTGTTCTTGAAGGGTGGTTAAATGACCATCAGTTTGAGTGCTGAGTACTTTTTCCCACAAGGGGTAATGTCAATGTATTTAGTGGTTCCAGCAACACTGAATGACTAATTCAGACACAATATATGCCATTCACATACTTTGGAAAGTTCTTTAATTCAATTGTTCTTACTGTTTTCTTCTTTCCTTCACTTTTAGTGCTAGAAAGTTTCTTGGGTGCCATGATGACTATGTGGTATACATATCTATGTATGTATGTGCATGTGTGTGCATATGTGTATATATGTGTGTATATATATACATATATCTGTGTATATGTATATACATGTATGCATATGTACACACACATGCACACACACACACACATAGTTGTTAGGTGCCATTGAGTCAGCATCTGACTCATAGTGACCCTATGTACAACAGGCAAAACACTTTCTCAGTGCTTCTCTGATATTCATAGGATTTTCAATGGCAGGCCGATTTTTGTGAGTGGGTTGCCAAGTCCTTCTCCCAAGCCTACAGTATCTGGTATTCCTAGGCAGTCTCTCATCCAACTACTAACCAGGCCTGACCCTGCTTAACTTCCGAGATCTGATGGGATCAAATGCCACAGTGCTATGGCTGCAGGCTATGTATATGTATGATTTCATGGAATATATGTGTGTGTGTATATATACATATATCCCATGAAGTAATAAATATAGTATCAGGACAGGTCTTTACTAGTTGAAATCAATGCACAAAGTGATGCTTTCTCCTTTTTCACTTGGAAGTATCACTGGTAAATGCGGAGTCTCACACAGGTTTTAGCCTGATGTTAGAGTGGTGAGCAAGTGGTTGTAGTAAAACTAGAATTCTCTCAAAAATGTTGGTCAAGGACCAAAATGTTGGAGGACAGAGCCATTCAAGGGCTGAGATATTAAATGCATCTATTAGAGTGCTCAGCCATTAAAAATCATATCTTAGATTTAATATAGTTTTAAATGATTAAAAAGAGGTTGCAAATGTATGTTCAGTATGACAATAATTTTCTTATGAAAAATAGTCAGCATATATGCATTTGAAAAGAACTAGTAGCATATATTGCCTGCAACTGTAGCCCTGTGGCATCAGATTCCGTCAGATCTCAGAAGCTAAGCAGGGTCGGGCCTGGTTAGTACCTGGATGGGAGACCACCTGGGAACACCAGAAGCTGTAGGCTTGGGAGAAGGACCTGGCAACCCCCTCCCAAAAGTCAATCTGCCATTGAAAACCCTATGAGCAGCAGAGAAGCACTGACAATAGTGTTTCCCCTGTTGTAAGAGGGTTGCTATGAGTCGGATACCAACTGGACGGCACCTAACAACAACAAGTAGTATATATACTAAAGACGGAAAATGGGTTTGAGGTAATCTAAAATTTCTTTGAAAGTGATGTTAGCAAAGAAGCAGAATAGGAAGTCTCTCCTGTTACCCTCCCATTTAGACAATAATTTGGCTCCATCCGTGGACAAAAGTAGCTCTGTAGGAATTTGGTGTCTACATAGTAGGTTATGAAACTGGTGGAGGCCAACAAGAAGGAAGGGCATTTTGTGAAGGGAAACCTGCCTCAGGTGGCAAGACTCATAGGGCATTGTCCCTGCTCCATGTATGGAAGCAGTGTCCTCCTCCTGTGGACTAGTATACAGCTCTGTTTGGCCCTGATCCTGCTACCAGAACTACCAATGGAACATGGAAGTGTCATACCACCTTGGGTGTGCCTTGGGTAACAGGATGACCCACCTTGCTCCTAATGTTGAAATGATGCTATCAATCTACTCCTTCCTTTCTCAGTTGTGGTCCAGTAGAAATTCTGCCCAACTAAGGCACCCACTGGGTGATATGCCAACCTCTGCCCCTAGAGGAAGTGTCTCCAGTCACAGTTCTGCAGCAGATCCTGTAATGGCCTATATCTTGGTTCCAGTCCCTCTTAGTTGAAATCTGGGAGTAGTCCTTACCATCTAAGGATCCAGAGGGAAACATGGCCATCTGACCCCATGGAGGCAAGCACATTGACCACTATCCAACTTTAGATTTGGAAGTCGATCTGTAACTCATTTTTAATCCCTCTCAGCATAGTATGGGAGCAGTTCTGATAGAGATACATGCATGCATCACTCAAGACAAGCATTCATCCTCTATTCAAATACAAAATGAAGTGGACTTTCAATTTGATTCCAGATCTTCAGCTGTGATCAGCCTTACCCATGCAAGTACCAAGTAAGTTACATACACTCATCAATGCGCCTAAAAGCAGACTGCAGAACTTGGTTTCAATGCATATCCTGAAGTTGCCTTATAATCTGGCCCTTCAGAATTGTGGTTTGAGGCAGTGGTGCCTACTCAAAATCCTAAAAAATGGAGTACTTATCCATGCCACTGTAGGCAGGACTGTAAAACTCAGTTTCATCTCCAGACAGTAAACATCCATGTAACTTGCTGCCAGACCCTTTCAGATTGGTCTAATACTGCCTGCCTAGAGACATACCCAGTGACTCAATGGGAGACTCCAGAGAACCAGTGAAAGCCATGATTATCCAAGCCCTGGAAACATATATGCTATCTCTTGATCCAACTCTGGATCCTGAAGCAAACTCTTGTTCCCATAGCCAATGTCCTAGAGGTAGACAAGTCCACACAAGGGCTGAACAGGATCCCAAAGCACCTGAAACCCTGGTAAGAGATCCACCAACAATGAACCCCTTGGGTAACCCAGAAATAGAAATTTCATATGGCATTACTACTGCTAAAACTGCAATCCTAGAGATCATCAGCCAAGCAGCCCAGTAGGAGAAGGTCTTCACTTGCTGAACCAAGTCTTTAAAGACTAAAAGAGGTGTTGGTTCCTTAAACACACAGACACCAATACAGCACTACATGGATCATGAAGAAGAAACCATGGAAGGAAACTAATAATATGATGTCCTTCTATAGAAGTTGGTTCTACCTGACAACACGTCCAAAATATCTAAGATGCAGTCTAGCCATCCTTGATTCCAAGGAGCACTCTGGTTGCACTTGTAGGACGGATCTGTTGGTTCTTTTGCCAGTCCGTGGTATGTTCAGTATTCATCTCTACCACCATAATTCAAAAAGCATCAATTCTTTTCCTGTCTCCTTTGTTCGATAGCCAGCTTTCACAACCATACTATGTGACTGAAAATACCATGGCATGAGTCAGATGCACCTTCCCTTTCAATGTGATATCTTTACTTTTCAATACTTTAAGGAGATCTTTTGCCACAGATTTTCCCAAAGCAATGAATCTTTTGACTTCTTGACTGCTGCTTCCATGGGTGTTGATTGTAGAACCAAGTAAAGCAAAATCATGGACAACCTCAATCTTTTCTCCATTTATAGTAAAGTTGCATACTGACCTAGTTGTAAGGATCTTTGTTTGGTTGATGTTGAGTTGTAATCCGTATTAAAGGCTGTGTTCTTTGATCTTCATCAATAAATGCTTCAAATCTTCACTTTCAGTAAGCAGAGTTGTGTAATCTGCGTAATGCAGGTTGTTGATGAGTCTTCCTCCAATCCTTTGCCATTTTCTTCTTCATAAAGTCCAGCTTCTTGGATTATTTGCTCAGTATAGAAATTGAAGAGAGATAGTGAAAGGATACAGCCCTGATGTATACCTTTTTGACTTTAAAACAAGCTGTGTTTCCTTCTTTTGTTTGAATGTCTGCCTCCTAGTCGATGTACAGATTCCTCATGAGTAAAATTAAGTGTTCTGATATTCCCATTCTTTGCAGTGTTATCCATAATTTGTTATGATCCACACAGCCAAATGCCTTTACATAGTTGATAAAACATATACATCTTTCTGATATTCTCTGCTTTTGGCTAATATCTGTTTGACATCAGCAATGATGTCCCTGATTCTCCACCCTCTTCTGAATCTGGCTTGATTTTCTGGCAGTTCCCTGTGTATATATTGCTGTAGTTTCTTTTGAATGATCTTTAGTAAAATTTTGCTTGTGTGTGATATTATTGATGTTGTTCGATAGTTTCCACATTCAGTTGGATCCTTTCTTGGGAATAGGCACAAATATGGATCTCTTCCAGTAAGTTGGCCAGGTAGCTGCTTTCCAAATCTCTTGAAATAAACAAGTTAGCACCTTCAGTACTGCATCTGTTTGTTGGAACATCTCTATTCGTATACCATCAACTCCTGGAGACTTGGGTCTTACCAATTCCTTCAAGGCAGCTTCTACTTCATCTGAGGTAATTGGAAATGAAAACTCAGCATATCAAATTTATTGAATATAGCAAAATTAGCAAAAGAAGGAGGTTTAAGATGATAGATGACTACATTAAGAAAAAATATCTCAAATATCTTTGTCCATTTTGTGTTGCTATAACATAACACCATGTACTGGGAAATTTATTTAAAAAATGTATTTCTTTTAGCTCTTGAGCCTGGGAAGTCCAAGTGTAAGTGACAATATTTAATGTGAGCCCTTTTTTTGCTTTATTACAAGATGGATGGCATCCCATAACCAGAGAGGAGAGAATACTCAGATCTCTCTTCCTCTTCCTTTGAAGCCTTTAATCCATCTTGGGGGCCTCACAGTCATGACCTTGCCTAACTCTACTTACCTTCTAAAGGTCTCAAAACAACACCACCAAATGAATTTGGGATTAAGTTTACAATATATGGATTTTGAATACTTTTGAACAGTACAAGTGACATAGGAATTTGGAAATAAGTTTCCAACACATGAACTTTTTGGGGACACATTCAAACAACATAACTTTATACCTTGAGAAGCTAGAACTAAGGACAAAGGAAGCCCAGTGTTAGCAGGAGAAATTAATAAATATTAAAACAGAAATATGTGAAAAAGCGACTAGATAGACATTGGAAATTAGAAAAATATTTGCAAACCATATATTGCATAAGGGCTTAATATTAAAAATAGGTTAGGAACTCATATGGCTTAATAACCTGATTTTCAAAAGATCCCAACAGAGATCTCTGCAAGCAAAAAAAAATGTATACAAATTCCCAACAGGTATATGAAAATCACTAACCATCAGGAGAATACAAGTCAAAACCATAATGCCATATTATCTTATACCTGTTAGGATGGCTGTTGTCAAAAGACAATATGTCTAACCAGATCTTTTGCCTCCTTTTAAATTGGATTTTTGTTGTTTTGATTTCTGTTGTTGCTGTTGAGTTTCCTGTGTATTCTAGATATTAACTCCTTATCAGATACAGAGTTTCCATATACTTTCTCCCATTATTTAGGTTGTCTGTTTCCTTTGATTGTTTTGTTTGCTCTGCAAAAGGTTTTTAGTTTGATAGACCTTCAGAGTGTCAGTCTTCCAGTTGTGTTATTAGTAACCACCACTACATTGTACTGTCCAGATTACTGTAAAAATTTTTTTCACTATACTTTCTCTTTCCCCATTCTGAAGCTGTGACACTGTGGCATACGATTCTGTCAGATCTCGGAAGCAAAGCAGGGTCAGGCCTGGTTAGTAGTGGATAGGAGACAGCCTGGGAATACTAGGTGCTGTAGGCTTGGGAGAAGGACCTGGCAGCCCACTCCCAAAAATCAATCAGCCATTGAAAACCCTATGAATAGCAGAGAAGCACTGACAATAGTGTTTCACCTGTTGTACATAGGGTCACTCTGAGTCAGACACCAATTCGATGGCACCTCACAACAACAACAATAGCAACAACAATCCCCACCCTGTAGTAGATCCTTTTCCTGAACCCCAGAATTATAGAGTAGAAGGCATAGGTTATTTCTAGCTGAGAGAATATACACCCACCTACTGGCCTTTGCATCACAGCTCAAATCTGCCTTAGTTTGTCCACTACCTAAGGCAAAATAAAATATCCTATTTGCCTTTGCATAGTAAGCTCTCTGTAATTATGATGTCAGAGTATATTTATTAAAGCAGCACTATGCATAACTCATACTCATTTTATTTGACAAATCATTTTATAATAAGGGAATGCATTTTTGAAATTATTGATTGGAGGATAATATATAGAAATCGAAGTTCATAATCAATGGATTGTAAGTGAAATATGAATTTAATAACACAACAATTTACAGTCTAAGAAAAATATTTAATAAATCATTAAAGATTAATCAGAGCATTGTTTAGGGTAGAAAAAATAGAAAAAAAACTTATGCCCAGAAATAATTCACTGATCAAAGAATTTGTGGGATAGCAAGTAGACTGTTATAAATAAATGAGGAAAAAATGTGATGTTAGGGCCTTAGATTTTGGGGAACCTAGTGAACACATTCCTCACGTGTCTGTCAGCTTGTTGTGCTATGGGGGCTTGTGTGCTGCTATGATGCTGAAAGCAGTGCCACTATTATTTCAGATACCAGCAGGGCTACCCATGGTGGACAGGTTTCAGCTGACTTTCCAGACTAAGACAGACTAGGAAAAGGACCTGACAGTCCCATCCTGAAACAATTAGCCATAGTAAACCCTATGAATAGCAGAGAAGCACTGTCAAAAATAGTGCCAGAAAATGGAAAGCACTCAAGAAGTGAATTTTCCCCTCAAAGTGGAGTAGGCCTTAATGATAGGAATGGAGTAAAGCTCCTGAGACCCCCTTTTGCTGATGTAGCATTACTCAAAATGAGAAGAAACACAGTGGCTGCAACATTGGGCTCAAACATTTAAAAAATTGTGTGCATGGCATTGTGTTGGGTAGTAGTTTGTTCTGCTCTACTTAGAGTCACTCTGAGTTGAATCTGGGCACCCAACATCATTAACAACAACAAATTGACACATAGAGTTCATGAGTAAGAAGTTGGTATCATGAGAAAAACATTTAAAAATGAATAATCAGTCTTTTCTGATAAAAAGGGAGAAAGTGAAATGACAGAGGCCATCTGGAGAATTGTTGAATGGAGAAATAAACAAACTCAGAACCTAAACCTTCAGAAGGAAAAGGTAAGTTTTGTGTTAAGGAAACATATAAAGTAAACTAGAAGTTCCATGGTGACATCCTGATGGATGGCAAGATCCCCATGACAAGTGAAAGGGCATTAGATACATGCTTTAGGGAAGATCTTTACAACTTATGAACTATGTGAATGTTTTTTTCCTTAATACAATGTTAAATCCATAATCTTTACCTCTTTTATAAATAATATGTTTTATATCCTACAAGTGGACTCTTGACTGGAGATTTGTTTTAAATATGAACAACTACTGATATAATATTAAAAGTATAACCCTGAAATATGTATTTTTAAATCTAAAAGACTTTTGGATTTTTTTTTACACATTTTGTACCTTGCTCTCATTTTGTATTTATGTTTCCAGTTGAGAATTATCCCAGTTTATTATCTCACAGTTAATTATTTCCTTTGATTTAATTTTTCTGAAGATCATCTTAAAAAGAAATCTACTTAACTGGGGGGGGGGCGGATCTTCCAAATGATGGCTCCTTCTTTGTCTTTGTGGTACAATATCATCAATTTTTATATCTTTTGAACTCTATTGCAAAATAAATCCTAGACACGGAAGGGGTACAAGGCATATGTTTGAGGATATGCACAATCACTTTGGAAACAGAACAGAGCAGTTACATATCTGCCTGTTTCAATTCACACAATAGTGTTTGTCAAAATATGTAGGTACCAGAATCTTGGAGAAGGGTAAGGGAAAAATGATACATTTTTAATTTAAACAGTCACTGGGCTAAATAGAAAAAAATGTTGTTTAAAATAATCATGATTTTCTTTTTATCTCACTGAACTCAGGGATAGGTCATTGTGTATACATTTACCTTTGCCCACCCCTTAATTTTTTCCCTGCAATTTTGTTGTGAGAATCTAAATTCCATATTTTGTGAAGGGGCAGTGGTTACAAATGAGGAATGGCCCTCCCACTCTATTGGTTTATGCTGAAATATGAAGAACTCAAAATTGTTCTGGTTTTTCATCCTTCTTGTCATAGATGTGAGTTCACTGACGACTGTGTTTTCCTAATCAACTCAATCCTTTGTGGGAGCAGAACCCACAAAGCAGATGGTATTTATGTTGGGAACCTTGACTCATGGCCATGGTAGGGTGCTGGATAATTGAAGTTTGATTCTGTAATGGAGAGGAAAGAAAAGGAAAAGGAAAAGGGAAAGGAAAGGAAAGAAAAGGAAGGGAAAGGAAAGGAAAAGAAAAGAAAGGAAAGGGGAAAGGGAAACAGAAGGAAAGTAAAGGAAAAAGCATAAAGGATGAAAATCAGAGAGAAATCACCATTGTTAAGTGTCTGAGATGGGGTGAAGTGCCTGTTCTTGGGAATAAGTGCTCTTGAAGGCCAGGGTAAGATGGCTGTTAGATTTATTGAGGTGAGATATTATAATAAAAGGTAAGCCTGAAATATATGATCACCTGGGTTTAAAAGTGATTCCAACTCCTTCTCCTACATCCCATGTCCTGATGAAACTCCAGTGCCTTAAAAATGTCCTTAAGACTTCTCTGAATTTTCATGAACCTACTATTGTCATGATCACATTTTCAGTTCTACATTCACTGAATTCCTGCAGTGTAATAACCTAGAAATAGAATGCAGATCCTTAATTTCCAACTACCCCTAGCATATCAAATAAGACAAATATCACTCACATAGGCTCATTAGTATAACCAATTTGTTAGAAGTAATGAGGGTATGTAGGGGATTATATTACAAATTAAAATAACTTCAAATTGAATATTAGACATCTTTGTTTATAAAAACAATTTTTTTCTTTTTTTAACTAAATAAATGTTCCAATTTACCTTGGCTCACTCTTCAACATCAAATTGCCACATGCTTTTATTTAATAAAAATTAATTCTGGCAGTTGTTTCTTTTGCT
This sequence comes from Pedetes capensis, assembly GCA_007922755.1. Taxonomy (NCBI): domain Eukaryota; kingdom Metazoa; phylum Chordata; class Mammalia; order Rodentia; family Pedetidae; genus Pedetes; species Pedetes capensis. The sequence continues at coordinate 21,075 of VMDO01022866.1, read as the reverse complement.
AGGAAAATTATAGGAAACTAATTGAGGATTTCAGTCTCCAAGAAACTTTGCAAAGTATTTTTCGAATGAGACAGGTCTCTCAGAGGAAATCAGTGACAACTGTTTTATGTCCCAATATTTTTAGAGTTATGAGATAATAGTGAAAATAGTCAGCCTACCTGGTATATTGACCTGGCTCCATCTTGGTTTAGCAGATCTAATTCTCATTGTTCTAATCTATAAAATGAATATAAAAAGTAGGATACATTTTTTAGGGTAGTTAGAGGGTTAAAGGCATTAATTCTGGTAAGTTAACTCTAACTGTGGAAATGCCTGGTAAATTACCTGCTACTAAATCCTGTGTGAGTGTGGTTTTAACTGGATACTACAGAGTACGTTGTAGGATTTATAGTTTTTGTAGCTGGATATTACAGAGTTATTATAGGAAAGAATGCTACCGAGAGAATTGGGAGTATTTGAGACATACATAAAAAATGATCATGTCACTGGCCTTCTAAATTTTTATGATTTGAAATATTCTACCTAAATCTGAATTGGCTCTTTCTGAATGAAGTGTGGTGATAATGTTTTCTTGCCAGAGTAATGATAAGGCTAATGCCACAATAGAGGTGTAATTATTCTTTGGGAAAATAGGCAAGTGAGAAGAGATTAATCTCCAAATTGACACCTTTCTTTGGAGATATGTTCAATGTTGACATAAAGAGGAAAATTTCTTTCAGCATATGTGTGTATTTAAGAAGACCAGTTTGGAAGTAAAGCAAATTAGCATCACAACCATTTTGATTTATTAGTGTGTTAATAACTCATGAACTATTTGCTTTTCAAATAAATGTCCTGGCATGTTATTGAAAAAGGTTTTTCAATCAATGTTTTATGATACTCTCCAGTAAAAAATTTCAATGTCTAGTTATTTCTTCTGTTTTTCATTTTTTGGGCCCTAAGAGTAAGGTTAGGTTGATTCTGGTGAGCTACCATGGCTGAAGACTATTTGCTAGTATTGTTCTTATAGGATTTTAGGCAGTCTATTATTTGTAGTCTTATAAATTATATGCTTCTATTTATTCTATTTTTCAAAGGTTGCTTTTATTGTTCTGGGAATTCATGGCTTTTAGGCAAACTGTGGTTTTTACATGGCTATTGTACACTATGATTATTCATGGAATAATAAAATATTAACATCAATGAACGTAGGTTTATTCTTTTTCTGTTTTGTTTAGACTTCTTTATCATGAAAACACTAAGACATCACTTTTCATATTTTGATGAAAATTTATTGGCAGTTAATTGCAAGTTCTTTGTACACTTGTTTTAACAGTGCCATGGTTTTCATAGAATATTTCAACAAATTTGATTGGAAATCATTTTATATTTTTGCACTCAGTTGAGTTTTATTTTGACTTAGACAAAAATGTTAACTAAAAAGGAATGTTCTAGAAAGATTATATGAGCTTGCTATTATGTGTAGCAAACCACATGAAGACCCAGTGGCTTAAAACAATGATCATGTGTAAGCCTCCAAATGTCTGTGGTTGAGTTGGGCTGGGCTAAGCACTTCTTTTCATGGTTTTGTGGCTAGGAGACTCTGCTCATCACTGCAATTATTGGAGTCCTTCTCTTCCACAAGCCTTTCATTGTGCTTGTTCTAAATAATGTCATGACCAAGGAACAAATGATATCCTAAAACCACACATCTTCTTTGACTCTGTGCTCAGAACTAGTAGGACACTATCACTTTTGCTTTCATTCTACTGGTCAAAGAAAATCACATGGCAGAGACCAAAGTTCAGGGATGGAACCTATTCTTTGTAAAGAGTGAAGCCATGTCAACGCTACGGATCTAAGGATGGGGAAAGGATTAAGACCACTGATATAATCTACCAAAGAATAAGTGACAGTAGAACTGAAAACTTGGTCTTATAATTATATAAACCAAACAATATGGTATATTTTATCATTGTTTTTATAATTTTAGATTTTAATTATTTGCTCTGAATTCTTCTTTAAGCATGAGAATGAGGAATAAATCCATGATGTTCATCTTTCTTTTGGCTTCAGGGAACTCCTTCCAACATGCTTCTGTTCATATATAAAGGTGGAAGGGTGGGTGGGTTCAGGTGTGGGAGGGAAATATTGGTTCTGGCTTCATATTATTATACTTAAGTATGCATAATTCCTAGCCATGTGGAAAAATAAAGAGATATTACAGGCTGTGGATGTCTTTTGAGGGTTAGAAAAGTAATCATGATTCAAAATTAATAATGAAGGAGGAAAGTTGCCAGACTAGGAACAATGTGTTTTCTAATAAATTATTTAAAACAGAAAAATTGCTAGAATTTTATAAATTGTAACTCTGTAAAATGAGTTATTTAGAAGTCATTAAAGAACAGCTTAAATTGGGATATATTAAAAAATCATACAGTTCAGTTTTTTCCATTATCTCGTTCATCTCAAATTTATTGAAAATCTGACACATATGTGTGGGAGATGGTTGAGGGAGTCAACAATAGCATGACCTTAAGTATTAACTGTCTACCAAAAGAAATATTAAAAAATGAGTATAGTTGGAGTGATTATTGCAATGAAGAAATATGTAACAGAGAAAGTACTGAGAAGGCATGCCTTATTGTATCAGGTAATCAAATCAAAGACAACCTTTCTGGAAATGCAACTTTTGAGTATAGTTCAGAAAAAGAGAAAATGAGAAGCACATGTATATTTCATTGAAGAGATTTCTAGTTAGAATACAAAGCAAGGGAAAAGAAGTATGAGAACTTGAGTTGCCTGAGACCTTTGTAGATGGAATAAAGGAAACTGAAGAAGAGATTGCAGATAAATTTAGAATAAGAGTAAGGAGGAAGATTATAATATATCTTTAGAGGCTAAGGAAAGTCTGAAAAGTCATATCACTTTGGAGAGATGAAAAACTATTAGAAGCTTTTATACAGAGAAAGATTTTGATTTGAGCAATAGACTAAGACACATAAATATGGATACAAGTTAGGAAACCCTTATAGAAGTCTTGCAGATAATAGCTTGGTAGCAAAGCAAATAGAAGTCGTCAGGCTCAAGATATATTTTGGAGATGGTATTCCACAGGATTTGACAATTAATTCAGTACATACCTTAAAGAGAGGAGCCAGAAATAACTCAAAGCTTTTTATCCTATATATTTTAAGAAGGCATTTGCCTTTTAAGAAAATGGAAAAGATTGCTGGAAGGGAAGGCATAAAGGGACATTCAGGAGTTTTTGGTGGACATGGAAAGTTCAAGATTCTTTGCAAAAATCCAAGCCTATCAGAAAGCCTATAGATAAAAGTCTAGAGTATTAGGGAGAAAAATGGGAAAATTTGTTAAAAATTTGAAAGTCATTAGCCTAATTTTTATTTAAGCATCTCCCTTATGGAGTAGTTAGAAATTGGTAAATGATGATTGGTCCTATTGAAGATGAACCACATTAAAAAAGTTAAATGACTCCAACTATTTATAATTTTTGGGAGAAGGACTTGGCAACCCCCTCCCCCAAAAAATCAATCTGCCGTTGAAAACCCTATGCACAGCAGAGAGGCACTGACAATAGTGTTTTCCCTTTTGTACAGAGGGTCGCTATGAGTCGGATACCAACTCAACGGCACCTAACATTTATAATTTACCTAAAGAACCTGTCCCTCCAGTGTCTGTCCATTTGCCATACGGAGGGCACGTGCATGTTGCTGTGATGCTGAAAGCTATGCCACTGGTATTACAGATACCAGTAGGGACACCTATGAGTGGATAGGTTTTAGCTGAGCTTCTAGATTAGGAAAGACATGGGAGAAAGTCATGTCTAACCCATACCTGATACAATTAGCCACAGAATACATTATGAATAACAGAGAAATACTGTCAGATATAGTGTCGGATTATGAGCCCCTCAGATTGGAAGGCACTCAAAAGATGACTGGAGAAGCGTTGTCTCCTCAAAGTAGTCTCCTTAATGATGACAGTGGGGTAAAGCCTGAGAGACCTCCATTTGCAGACATGGTATGACTCAAAATGACAAGAAACAACTGTAAACATATATTAATAATTGGAACATGGAATGTATGTAGTTTGAACCTAGGAACATTTTAAATCATCTGAAGGGAAAGGAAACACTTAAACATTGATATTCTAGGCATCAGTGAGCTAAAATGGACTGGCATCAGCCATTTTGACTCAGATAATTGTATGGTCTACTATGCCAGGAATGATAGATGAAAGAGAAATGGGGTTGGACTCATCATCAAAAAAGACATCTCAAGATCTGTCCTGAAGTACAGTGCTGTCAGTGGTATCATAACGACTGTGAAAGCTGAACGTTGAATAAGGGAGACACAAGAAGAATTGATGCTTTTGAATTGTGGTACTGGAAACGAATATTGAATATACCATGGACTACCAAAAGAACCAATAGATCTGTCTTAGAAGACGTGCAACCAGACCCCTCCTTGGAAGCAAGGATGGCTAGATTGTGTTTTATGTATTCTGGACACGTTGTCAAGAGGGACCAATCCCTGGAGAAGGATATCATGTTTGGGAAAGTGGTGGGTCAACAAACAAGGAAGACCTCAGCTAGATGGATTGACATAGTGTCCGCAACAATAAACTTAAATTTTAAAAACAGCATGCTCCTAGCACAGAATCTGGGATTATTTTGTTCTGTTGTAGATACAGTCACTAAGAGTTGGATCCTACTCAATGGCACCTAACAACAGCAACAAATAACTTGTACAGCCATAACTTTTGCTTTATAATAATAATATTTTCACTTACTGACATTTCAGTGAGCCAAGCATTCATCATGGTATGATTTTAACAACCAAAATTTACCTCATATAGATTTTTGTTCTAAAACCATTAAGACAAATGTGGTTCATATTCACATTTTCTAATTGTACTAATTTCAGTAGTTATAATTTTTAAAAGTCTTCTCATTATCTCTTGAATAAAATAGTTATTTAAAAAGTTTTGTGACACAATGAGTCTGTACATGTTAAGAGTTTCTATACCATTCAGTTATGTAACAACTAACATTAGTACAGTCTACACTGATCAAATAAGAATCATATCTTACCACCTTATTCTAATGCATATTAACATAAAAAGGAATTGGAACTGGGTTATCAATGAGATGAATAGGAATTTTTGGTGACTGAGTATTAAGTAATTACATTTGCAATACTATTTTAAATTATCTTTTTTATTTATATTTGGAGACTTTTCAACTTGGGGAAATTCTCAATCCATATTAAGATTCTGGATCAATGAAAAACATTATTTGAATGGAAAAATATTATTATTTGAATGGTAGAATGGTGACTGTAAGTATTCAGATGTGAAAGCTTCACTCAGGTAGATCAGTTTGGAGAATAGAAGTTTACAAACACAGGAACTGAGTCCTGTGAAAGCATCCCTGGTGTCAAACCTCTTAGAAAACTTCTAGGGTAAACTCTGAACAAGGAAATATAGCATTGGAGATGTCACTATAGCCACTGTTATCTATTGAATATACTGCAATGCCTGAGGGCTTAAATTCTGGAGCTCAATTTCCTGGGTTCAAATCCCCACTTTACATTTAGCTCTGTGAACATTGGTAAGGTATTGAAATTTTCGGGGCCCATTTGTTTATCATTATGAATACTGAGGTAGAAGAAACCAGCTCTGATTTTCAGAAATGAATTAACATGTACAGCTAAGCCTTGGTGTTCTCCTATTGGAAATAAAAATATAACAGAGCAACAAAATCAGACAGTGTCATTCTCTGATCTTGACAAATATAAAGAAAGGTAAAATCAGATTAGTTAATAATTGTGTCTGTGCAGGAAAAAAGGAAAGGTAGGTCCCCATGTAAACCAAAATATACCTGCTGCATATTTGTTGCTTTGTTAACTTTCTCATAAACTTTTCCTCCTCCTAAAGAACATTTATTGGGCTGGGATTTAGCTCAGTTGGTAGAGCGCTGCGCTGCAGTCTCTGAGGTCCCGAGTTCAATTCCCAGCACCACAAAAATGGGAGAAGGGCCTGGCAATCCATTCCCAAGGCAATCCCGAAAGTCAGCCATTGAAAACCCTATGAGGGTCGCTATGAGTCATACTGACTCGCTGGCACCTAACAACAACAACAAAGAACATTTATTAGTATACTCAATCATAGAATTAGCTCTGTCTCCAGGTAGCACTCAATCTAGAATGAATCCAAGTGTTTCTTTTGTGGTCTTTGACTGACAGCATGTCAATGATGATAATAGTAGTAATTTCTTCATTAAAGTTTTGCAAGAATAAAATTAATTAACATGAGCCAGTTGTAGTGGCACATGCCTGTAGTAAGTTTGAGATCAGAGGCAGCCAGCATAATTTAGAGAGACCCTGTCTCAAGATAAAAAGTATAATATGGCCTGGGGCAGCCCAATGGTAAAGAACTTGTAAAGTATGTGCATGACCCTGGCCTTAGTCACCCAGTACTGCCAATGATGATGATGATGATGATGATGATGATGATGATGATGATGATGATGATGGTGGTGATGATGATAATAAGAAGAAGTATGTGCAAATACTCAGGATATGTTTGATTTAAAAAAATAGATGTACCTGGTTACGGTAGCTCATGCCTGTAATCCCAGAGTTTTGGGAGTCGGAGGCAAGAAGATCACAAGTTCAAGGTCAGAGGCAGCCTGCACAATTTAGCAAGTCCCTCTACCTAGATTAAAAAAAAAAAAAAGAAAAATAGGCTGGGGGTGCAGTTCAGTGGTAGAGCAAAGTATGCATGAGGCCCTGGGTCCAGCCTCCTAATACTGAAAGGAAAAAAAAATTAAGTACTGTTGTCCACCTGTGAAGCTGTATTACAGCTTCCTGGGTCTTTGACTTATGCTCTTTACCTGAAGATTTTCCTTCCTTTACTGTGCTTCTGTTCCCAGATTGTTCAGGCCTCAGATCAATAATTCCATGTCTCCTGGTGCCAAGAAGAGCCTGTGAAAACCAGTGCCTTGCTAAATAATTACTCTCCTGGTTGCCTTGGACATTGCTTTGTGAATGTTAAAAATGTGTATCATCTTGAAAAATTCACACTGTTACTTCTCCTTGTCATGGATTTATTCATCAAATCAATAACACTGATGATGACTAGATATTGTTCCTCCCCTTGATATTTCTATGAACCCATGCTGTGCATTTGTGCTAAGTAGTTGTTTGTAAAGTTTGACAGGGCTGTGCCCCTGAGGACTCCTTGGCCTGGTGTCTGTATGTAAAAGTCTTACTCTCTCTTACAAAATCTAAGAGTTCCCCTGCCTGGTTATGGGCAGTTTTATTTCTAACCCATCAAGCCTCAATTCTATTCTGTAGGTGACAACCGTTTTCTACATTTTCCTGTTCTGTCTTTACTTGACTTCACTGAATATGATATAATGAATTGGCATGTAAGAAGTAAAATAGATGGAGACTATCTTTATGGGAAAAAGCTATAGATGTGGAAAATAGAGGCATATTGAGAACAAAAATAGCACTTAATATAATCTAAGAAGTGTTGTTGTTGTTGTTGTTGTTGTTAGGTGCCATCAAGTTGTATCCCACTCATAGCGACTCTCAAAGGGTTTTCAATGGCTGATTGTTTTGGGATTACCACAGGAGTGGATTGCCACATCCTTCTCCCATTTTGTTGTGCTGGGAATCAAACTCAGGAATTCAGAGACTGCAGAGCAGCACTCTACCAATTGAGCTAAATCCAAGGCCAAGAAGATTTAGAGCAAATAATTTATGAATAAGCATGCAAAATTTTAAATCCTTAGATAAAATGAACATAATAATGGCATGTACTCCATAAAATAGTTAGGAAAATCAGTACATAAAGGTAAAATGATTAGTTGTTTGTTTTTTGCACACTAATCACTTAATATTTCTGTGATAGGACAAAAATGTGTCCCCAAGGATGGTCATATCTATCCCTAGAATCATCATATGTTACTTTACCTGGAAAATGGAATTCTCTAGATGGGGTGATTTGAGATGGGGTGATTGTTCTGAAGTTTTATGGGTCCAATGTGGTCATAAAGGTCATTATAAGAAAAAAAGCAGAGTGAGGGTTCAGGGTTAGAAAAAGAGTTTGGGTTATAGAAGTAAAGATTAGAATGATGATGTGATCATGAGCAAAGAATGCAGGCAACTTCTAGAAATGGAAAAAGCTAGGATAGATTTTCCTATAGAAATAAAACAAATGAAGCGTTGTCAAAACTCTGATTTTAATGCAAGAGACTTCTGATTTCTGGAATTGTAAAATGTTCAATTGCATTGTTTAAGCCGCTATGTTTGTTAATTTGGTGTAGAAGCAATAGCAAATTAATACAATATAATAGCTTTATTATGCCTACAGCCATACCACTGTGGTAAACAATCCCATCAGATCTCAGAACCTAAGCAGGGTTGGGCCTGGTTAGTACTTGGGTGGGAGACCGCCCGGGAACACCAGGTGCTGTAGGTTTGGGAGAAGGATACAACAACCCACTTCCCCAAACCAATCAGCCATTGAAACCCCATGGATAGCAAAGAAGCAGTAATGGTACTATTTTGCCTATTGTATGTAGAGTCAGTATGAGTTAGATACACACTTGACTGCACCTAACAACAGTAACAATAGCTTTATTATTGCTGGTATTATTGTATTATTTGCTAGGGCTTACATAATAAGTTAGCACAAACTGAGTAGTGCAAATAATCGAAATTTATTATCTCATATTTTTTGAATTTAGAATTCCAAGATCAAGATGTCAACAGAGTTGCTTCTTTCTAAGGGCTGTGAGGTAATGAACTGATTCAGGTCTCTTGCTTTGGATTATTAATGGCTCTTTTCTCTGTGTCTTTATAACTCTTCCCTTTGTGCATGTTTCTGTGTGCCGATTCCCCCTTTTGGTGACGTTATTAGTTATATTGGGAAAGAGCCGGTCTTAATGACCTCACTTTAGCCTGATTACCTCTGTAGAGATCCCTTCAAATAAAGTCACACTATGAGGTACTGGCAGTAAGGCCTTCAGCATCTTAATTTTATTAGACACAAGTAACCCCTAATCTGTGTTATATGCTTTAAAATAAAATCTTAGAATTTGAAAGCTATGACTATACTTTTAGAAACAAAAGGTATGTATGAGTAATTTTTACCATAGCTTTCATTTGACTATGGTGTCTCTTTTAAAGGGAAGCGTGATTAGGAATGTGCCATTTCTTGAGGGACTATGACTTATTGCTTTAATAAGAAGTGGTATCATTGATTCTACCACTGGGATATAACCTCACTCATGGGAAATGACAATTTGATAGTGCTAAAACAACTCTCTTTCATAAGTTTAGAGAATTTCCTTTAGTGCAACCAGAAGTTCTTTAACTCATTCATATTGCCTCCTGAGATCTGAGTATGTCTGAGTTCATCATTTTGACCATCCTCAGTCACTCTGCTGGTGGTAAGCCTTGCCTGATATACCAAGTAGATATCCTTCTACTGAAAAGGTAGGCCAAGTCAAATTTACCACTCACATATGACACACATTAGATTTATCCCAGGTTAGCAGGGCTTAAAACTTTAAGGACTCCTTTGAAAACACATACTGCAAAAGAGATTCATTTCTCAAAATGCAAGTATCTCTCTTGTGTATATGTATTGTGTATTGGGGGTGTATGTGTGTATGTGTGTTGGTGTCTGTCCATAAGTTTGTACAATTTTCAAAAAGTTGGAAGAACTTTTAAATCTTACTTATGGACTCTCCATGGTCCTACTTTAGAAGAAAAAAAAAATTTAAGGCAAATTTTTCTGAAAGTCTCTTGATTCTTTTAGCCACAACTCCAGATTTGTCGTTTTTATTGGTATTAAGAGCCTCAATTCCCATCGCACAGGCTCTAGACTAATTTTGTTTGTGTGTCAGCACATTGTAACTAGTATTTGACCTCACTGATCCTCAGTAACTTCTCTGAAGACTATGTGTCATTAACTTTCCTCTTTCTTGTTTCGTCCTAGAATATGAAAAAAGTCAGTACCTATAAATTTCTCTATATTTTTGGTCAACCATGGTTGCTTTGCCTGTAGCCATACCACTGTGGCATCTGATCCCACCAGGTCTCAGGAGCTAAGCAGGGTTAGGGCCTGGTTATTACTTGGATGGGAGACCAGCTTTGAACACCAGGCTGTAGGCTTGAAAGAAGGACCTGGCAACCCATTCCCAAAAAACAGTCAACCACTGAAAACCCTATGAGCAGCAGAGAAGCACTTACAATAGTGTTTCACCTGTTGTACATAGGGTCGCTATGAGATGGTTACAGACTTGATGCTACCTAACATGTTTGCTTTAGTGAATTTAATTTTTTTCAAAATTTGAGTCCAACTTGTAGTATACTTATAACTAGTAGCTTTGCTTATACTTAGTTTTCTTCAAACAGAATGCATATTCAAAATGCATTGTTTTCATATGTAGTGTCAGGTGTATCACTATTACACTGCTATCCTTTTTATTGTCTTTTAAAAAGGATAGTATGATTTTAAAGAAAATTCGCAAAGAAAAATTCTATTCTCTGAATTGAAATAGTTCTTTAAAATAGGAATATTTTACTGAATAAATTATATACTAATAAACCATCTTCTGATGGCTATTTATATTAGTATAATAGGATTTATTTGGATTGGCTATTCCATTGTATTCTTTTATAAAGAAGCTAAGAATAGAATGTTATTGTTTGCTGGGTGCATCTGCTGTGCACACCTGTGCTCCCAGCAACTCTAGACGTGGATGAAGGAGGATCACAAGTTTGTGTCCAAAGGCAGCCTGTGCAAATTAGTGAAACCTTGTCTCAAAACAAACAATAAAAATGGAGATGGGGGTGCAGTTCAGTGGTAGAGCACTTGCCTAGCATGAGTGAGGCCCTGGCTCCAACCTCTCAGTAATGCAATAAATAAAATAAATAAGTAAATAAATAAAATTTTCTTTTTGTCACTAACACTGTGAAAGTATTTAACAGGCCATGTGAGGAATTCAGTAGAAGTACCAACTAGACATGATTTAAATTCAGAGCACTGACCTAGTATGGGGAAAACAACACAAACACTTGCAGAAAATTTACCAAGTAATTGGAAATACAGCCTTAAACTACCAGAAAGAAAAGTTACAAACTGTGAAAGAACTTAAAATTATGTAAGACAATATTGTGTAAGCAATTTACATATATATTGAGAAGCTGTAATAGTAGTGACTGGGCCCACCATAATAAAAAGACCAGAAAATAATGAAAAGTAAAACTAGAGATATTTCAGTTTTTGTTGCAACATTAAATGGAGTACCACTTCTGCATAGATAGATAAAGTGCTTATGGGCATCCATTTCTTGCTTTCTATTCTGGAAAATGAAAGTAGAAAGTCATAAAAATAGAACTCAAGGCAAGTGAAACATAAACCTGGACTATTTTCCTGGATTGCAAATATATGGTGCTAATAAATGATTGAGATGAAAAAAAAAACATTTGACTTGCATATGGCTATATACATTTCTGGCCTGATTAATGTAAAGAATATGAAAAAAGAAATATCAGACAAAGGTTCTTTCTTATGATTGATTATATCAGGTTTTTCGTATTTCATATGTGAACAGTTATCTAAAATAACATACTCTTGAAAAAGTATGAGCTCTGAAATCTTGGCAAATTCCCTGAAAATTTTGTGAACTATTAACAAGATAGGTCTTTACAAAATGAAATGCCTGCAGTGTTCAATATATATGTATGTACATGAAATAAGTGCATGTGTGTATGCACACGTGTGTCTGTGTTCAGGGATATATTTGGATAAATGCATCTGTTAGGGGATTTCATCACTGTGAGAACATCAGAGCATGTGCCTACAGAAGCAGAGATAGTATAGCCTACTGGACATCTTCATGGTATGAAGATATATTATAACCTATTGCACATAGGGTTATGATGAGGAAAACAATAAAATTAAATCAAACACAAGAGAAAATGATGCAATCAAGAGATTCAGTAAATGCAAGATCTGTGAGGCTGCCACCTGCATAACACAGGATGTTGTTTACCATAAACTGGATTTTTTTTTTTTGCAAGTAGAGTGAGATTACTCTAAAATGGTGTTAAATATAGAATAGTAAGTACATTAAAAAATAACACACTCATTGATTGTAATTTCCCCATGTTAAATACTTTATATAATTGTGTATCCTATATAGCCTGCAGCTGTACCACTGTGGCGTCCGATCCCATCATATCTTGGAAGCTGAGCAGGATTAGGCCTGGTTGGTACTTGGATGGGAGACTACCTGGGAACACCAGGTGCTGTAGTCGTGAGAGAAGGGTCTGGAAACCCACTCCCAAAAAGAATCAGCCATTGAAAACCCTATGAATAGCAGAGAAGCACTGACAATAGTGTTTCATCTTCTGTACATGTGGTTGCTATAAGTCAGACACCAACTCAAAGCCACTTATTAACAATAATACCTTTATACAACAGGTAGCTCAGTTGGTTTGTTTGTACCAGCATGACCACAAACTCTTGAATAATCCATTGTACTGTTATGTTATGCTGGTTAAATACATACTGGGCAACAGTTTTTCAGTTCTATTATGTAATCTTATGGGAACACCCACTCATGCACGTGTCTGTCAGTTTGCCATACTGTGGGGGCTAGCATGTATTGCTGTGATGATGTAAGGTATGTTACAAATATTTCAAATACCAGCAGGGTCATCCATGGTGGAGAGGTTTCAACTGAGCTTCCAGAATTACACAGACTAGGGAATAGGATCTGGCAGCTCACTCCCAAAGCAATTAGCCATTGAAAACCCTATGAATAGCACCAGAAAATGACTCCCCCAGAATAGAAGTCACTCAAAAGACAATAGGGGAAGTATTGCCTCCTCAAAGTAGACTCTACCTTAATGACAGGAATGGAGTAAAACCCCAGGGACCTGTACTTGCTGATGTGGCATGACTCAGAACAACAAGGAACAACTGTAAACATCCATTAATAATTGGAACATGGAATATATGTAGTTTGCATCTAGGAAAATTAGAAATTGTCAAAAGGGAAATGGAGCACATAAGCATCAACATTTTAGGCATCAGTGAGCCAAAATGGAATCGCATGGGCCATTTTGAATCAGATAATCATATGGTCCACTATGCTAGGAATGACAGACTAAAGAGAAAAAAAAAAAACACCTCAAGGTCTGCCCTCAAGTACAATGTTGTCAGTGATAGAATGATATCCATACACCTACAAGGAAGGCCGCCTGCGGCCATAGCCCTGTGGCATCTGAACCCATCAGATCTCGGAAGCTAAGCAGGGTCGGGCCTGGTTAGTACCTGGATGGGAGACCACCTTGGAACGCCAGACGCTGTAGGCTTGGGAGAAGGACCTGGCAACCCCCTCCCAAAAATCAATCTGCCATTGAAAACCCTATGAACAGCAGAGAAGCACTGACAAGAGTGTTTCCCCTGTTGTAAGAGGGTCACTATGAGTCGGATACTGACTCGACGGCACCTAACAACAATAACAAGGAAGGCCAGGTAATTTGACAATTCTTCAAATTTACATGCCCACCACTAGGGATACAAATGAACAGAAGATTTTTACCAGCTTCTGCAATCTGAAATAGATCAAACAGGCCCTCAGAATATATTGATAATTACTGGTGACTGAAATGCAAAAAGTGCTAACAAGAAGATGGCTTAGTAGCTGGAAAATATGTCCTCAGTGACAGAAACCATGCTGGAGGTCTCATGATAGAACTTTCTTAGACCAATGACCTTTTCATTGCATATTCATTTTCTTACCATCATAATCAGTTACTATCCACATGGAATTCACCGGATGGAACATACAGGAACCAAATTGACTATATTTGTGTGAAGAGATGATGGAAAAGTTAAATATCAAATGTCAGAAAAAGACTAGGTGCTAATTGTGAATCAGATCATCAACTGCTCATATGCAAGTTCAAACTGAAACTGAGAAAATGTATAACAAGTGTGTTAGAGCCAAGGTATGATCTTGAATATATCCTACCTGAGTTCAGAGAAAACCTCAAGAACAGGTTTGATGTGTAAGACACTAATGATCAAAAACCAGATGATTTGGGGCATGAGATCAAAAATATCATTCATGAGAAAAGCAAAAGGTTTTTGAAAAGACAGGAAAAAAAGACCAAATTGCATGTCAAAAAAGACTCTGAACCTTGCCCTTGAATATCAAGCAGCTAAGGTAAAATGAATATATGATGAAGTAAGTCACTAAATGGATTTCAAAGGCCATCTTGAGAAGATAAAATCAAATATTATAATGACACATGCAAAGAGCTGGAGATAGAAATCCAAAAGGGAAGAACATGCTCTATTTTTCTTAATCTTAAGAAATTGAAGAAAGATTTCAGGCCTTCAGGGGCAATAGTGAAAGATTCCACCAGGAAAATTTTAACAACATAGGAAACATCAAAAGAAGATAGAAGGGATACACAGGACTACCAAAAAGAATTGGTGGATGACCAATCATTGGAAGAGGTTGCATATGATTGAGAATCAATGGTACTGAAGGCCAAAGCTGCCTTGAAGGCATTGGTGAAACACAAGGTTTCAGGAATTGATGGAATACCAATATAGATGTTTAAAACAACAACAACAACAACAACAGGTGCAGCACTGGATATACTTGTTAATGCCAAGAGGTTTGGAATATGGCAACCTGGCCAAGTGACTATAAGAGACCCATATTTGTGCCTATTCCAAAGAAAGAGGATTCAACCAAATGTGGAAATTATCAAACAGTATCATTAATATCACATGCAAGAAAAATGTTGATAAAGGTCATTGAAAAGTGACTGCAGTAGTATATAGACAGGGAACTATAGGAAAATCAGCATGGATCCAGAAGAGAGTATGGAACCAGGGACATCATTGCTGATGTCAGATGGATATTAGCTGAAAGCAGAGAACAGCAGAAGATATCTATCTATGTTTTATTGACTATGCAAAGGCATTTAACTGTGTGAATCATAATTATGGATAATACTGAGAAGAATGAGAATACCACAGCACGTTATTGTACTCAAGAGGAATCTGTATATGGTTCAGGAGGCAGTCATTTGAACAGAACAAGGAAACACTGCCTGGCATAAAGCCAAGAAAGGTGGGTGTTAGGACTTTAGCCTATCATCATACCACTTCAATCTCTATGCTGAGCAAATAATCCAAGAAGCTGCACTGTATGAAGAAGAACACAACATCATGATTGGAGGAAGACTCATTAACAATCTTCATTATGCACATGACACAACTCTGCTGAAAGGGAGGAGGATTTGAAACTTTTACTGATGAAGATCAAAGGACATAGTCTTCAGTATGGATTGTGCCTCAGTACAACCAAACAAAAATCCTTATAACTGGGTCAGTAAACAACTTCATGATAAATGGAGAAAAGCATGAGATTATCTAAGATTTTGCTTTACTTTTTTCTAGAATCAACAGCTACAGAAGCAGCAGCTAAGAAATCAAAAGACTCATTGCATTAAGAAAAACTGTTGCAAAACACCTCTTTAAAGCATTGAACAGTAAAGATTTAACATTGAACATGAGGGTGTGCGTGACACATGCCATGATATTTTCAGTCACATTATATGGTTGTGAAAGCTGGACATTGAATAAGGGAGACAGGAGAAGAACTGATGCTTTTAAATAATGGTACTGGGGATGAATATTGAATATACCATGGATTGCCAAAAGAACCAGCAGATCTGTCCTAGAGGAAGTGCAACCAGGGTGTTTCTAGGAAGTAAGGGTAGCAAGATTGCATCAGATATATTTTGGGCATGTTGTCAGGAAGGACCAATCCCTGAATAAGGAGATCAAATTTGTGATCATGGCAGGTCAATGAAGAAAGGAAGACCCTCAACCAGATGGATTGACACAGTATCTATAATAATGGACTTAAACATAAAAAAGATTGTGTACCGGGCAGAGAATCAGGAAGTGTTTCATTCTGTTGTACATAGAGTTGCTTTGAGTTGGACCATTCTCAATGGCATCTAACAACAACATGGGACCATTATTGTACATATGGTTCATCATTTATCAAAATGCCATTACATGGTATATGAATATATATATATATATATATATATATATATATATATATATATATATATATACACACACATACATATACATATATACATACACACACATATATATATACACACACATACATACATACATATATATGTATGTATATATATGTATATATATATTCTTTTTAAATTTATTTCAGATTGTAAGCCATTTTATTCAGTGCATTCTTAGATACCACTTGAGTATAAAATAAATTAATTGACTTAGACAAATTGGGGGGAACTATTTTGACATTTTTATGTATATAAAAATATGTACAATTGGAATGGTAGATAAGAAGTGATACCTTTTAGGAATCCCATTTCAATATAAAGTCAGGTATAGTTGCTTGTCAGCTTGTGTGAGCATCACATTGGGCAACTTTTGCTTTTACTGAAGATGCATGTTTTTAGGATATGAATGTCTCTTGATTGGGTATAAAAGAAGAGATTTCTTTTTTCATTTCCAAACTGTCAAACTAAAATTCAGTGCAGTCTTCATTAGAGTAAAGACATATATTAGGTCAATGAAGTTTACAATAACTGCTTGGTGTAGAAATTCTGATTATAAACTTTGGGAAGGACCAGGATTATTGAATACTGTGCTTGTAAATACAGCACAGTTTATACCCTCCTCCTGCCTTTGCTGTGCTCTCACTGTCTATCTCTTGGTGTCTCTCTGGACTGGCTGCTATTTAGAGATTCCAGATTGGCCTGCACAGATTTTGCAGCCTGGAGACTAGCCACAGGCAGCTGACTTTTGCTGTTTCCCATCAGCCTTTCTCTTTTATTTTCTACAGCCCAGTTAAGGTCTCCTTGTTCAACATCTTCTTACCTCAAAACAGCATCTTTTTATTTCTCTTCTTCTATTTCAATCTCTTCTATTGCTTTTCCAGTTCTCTGAGAAAAACAAACAAAAAAATCCCAAATCATCTTTTTCATTTCCCTTTTATTTTCTTAATTTGCATTTAAATCTTTCTGTTTATTTCTTGCTCCACATACAACAGAGTAGAAACACAAGAGATCAACCGAGGGGACTTCATATTAAAGAACAATAATACCATAGATTTTAAGGCAAAAATTAGTTGTAACCAAAATACAGTAGTACTAACTTTCAACACAACCTTAAGTCCTTAGTGTGTAGTTTTGAATTGTCTCTTTTGCCTCTTTGTTTTCCTGTAATTATATCTATGTTGCTTTCTCAAGTACTCAAACTACTAAGAGACAGTATAAACCTTTGTAATTTGGATAATGAGCACATTAACATGTTGTTATCTACTTTTATTATAAACATTAATATTACACCTTAAAATAAGGTTCAATGAAGCCATTGATGAGTAGTCTGAAAACCTAAGCATCTTTTATACTATTTTCCCATTGAAAAATGCATTATAAACTTTAGATGAGTACTTTAAAAATGCTCTTGGAAGCCAGCCTGCTTTCTTTTTGAAATATCTATATTATCTTCAAATTATATTGGTGAGATAGATATCTCATGCTATGTGATACATGCACACCTATAAAATTTCAGTTCTTAATCTATGCACATTTTACACATTAAATGTTTAACTAGATACATAGAATTATCACTATAAATCATTTGATAAAAAATGAACCCTCTCTTTCCAACTTATTAATTTAGGAAGTAAGGTTTTTGTGCATAGGACAAATGTTTTAATTGAAAAATTTGAGGAATTGGATGCTTTGGTCTAAGTCATCTGTTTCCAGCATAGTTAAGAAAATCAACTGGAAATTACTCTCCCCTATGGTAGCCATTTCTCTATCCTTTGTTGTTTGCACATTTTTCCCTTTGTGTCCTCTTCCTCTCACTCCATTTGCATTTCTTTAAAATCATGAAGACTTGGCCTTGACTTGATTTTTCAGCTCTTCAGTCAGAGCCCCTATATCTTCTTTTTGATTTCCTAAGCAGTAAATACAATAATCCAAACCTTGATCTCTGAAGAGTTTAAATGATTGTCTGTTTCTTCTCCATTTGGGGACTCTCAACACCTCCTCAAACATGATGTTCTTTCTGAGGCGTTTTCAGTTTCCAAATATTTCATTTTCTTTATCAAGTTTTCTTATACTCTTCTAGTTTACACCTGGGGCCCAAACTAAATTGCTTGGGTTCAAGGACAAGGTCTGTCACTTTCTGGCTATGTAAAATTGACAAGATCCTATTATCTGTGTGTGCTTCGTCATCTACTAGTAGAAGTGGAATGATTAGAGAATTTTGAGGATTTAATGACTTACTGTAAATAAAATACTTAAGTTCCTTTCCATTGAAATGACTCAATAAACTCATCATTATTTCTGCTTGGAAATATAGATAGTATGTTGTGGCCATATAACAAATATCCATCAAGTGAGTGAGTGAATGATGTATTGCCTCTGTGTACCATCAGCACCTGGTACATTTTTTGAGCTTTCTCTTAGCGTTACTTGAAGATATCAGCCATTAAAAACTTATTTTAAAGCTTGTAAAATTCAAGTTGATTTATTCTGGAATTTACTATGGGACAAATACACAATATCCTTTATTAATAATTACAATATTGGAAGAGTGGCTTTCACAAGTGATAATCCTTGGCATAAACATGAGAAATGACCAGTCTTTTGAGTTGAATTTTAGCAATTTTAGTATTTTCTATGACTATCAAATATACTACTATTTAACACTAGTTGTATCTATGTTAAGAAAATCAATATGAGATGTCTCCCAAACTTTCAGTGCCTACAGTAGTATATTTAGGAATAGATATATGTGCATGTGTTTGTGTATGCACATATCAAAGTAAAAATGTTTTTGACTAGTCTTCTCAGTCACTTGATATTAGAATGAATGTTCTGTCTATATTTGTTTTCCTCACTGAATTGTTCAAATCAAGCCAGAAATTCTTAAAGTTGCTAATAAGATTTAATTTAATCTTTATACCTTCTCATTATACAGATCCTTTATTACAGAAAGCAGTGCTTCATATTAGCCTGACTTCGTGCACAATGAGATATTATTTTTACTTCATCCTTTCTTCTTCATAATAATGGGAAATACTATGATCTCTACTCTTATGATTTATTGCAGTTTTCCCTAAGTGTTTTAACTGCCAGATGAAGTTTTACTCAAGATAATTATATTGTATTCTATAGCTTTTGGAGAAAGAACATCCTACGTCCAAATCTCATAATTAGGAATTGTAATGTCAGTTGGCAAAAGAATATCATTAAAACACAATCAGTTTTCACAATGGCAAAGCTATTCTAAAACTGAAATTCCTACACTATTTAACATCATGTATAAAAATTCAAGTTTCAATATTGTGAATATTATTTTTGTATAACTATTTTTGAGTTTATTGATGACATCTTATATATATTCTAATTTTACCATTTTTAATCAAGAAAGATATAGAAAAGGTACAAAATGTCAGTGTGGGACTTGTACAGGGGAAAAATAGGTGTATTACTTAAGGTATTCACGTTGTTCCAATAAGAATGAAATATAAAACAAAATGAAACATCATATGAGAACATTTACATTGGGACTGCCCCATAGACTCCTGGTAATGTACTGGAACTTAAATTTTTCTTGGTTCTTCAAAAATATTTAGGACACAAGACCTTATTATAAGTTTATTGTGAAATTTCTTATGTAAAGGTTGTTTCTTATGATCAAAATCTTTACAAAATACTCAGAATAGGTTTGCTTTATACTTTTTTCCACTATGGAATCATGATGTCAAAAGAATCCTGGGTATTTTTTAACTATTGCCATTTTCAAAAGCCCATGCATACATTTTTAACACTTTTCAAAGGAAATATGTAAACTGATATTCTCCTAGTGAGGAGTGAAATTAGTGATTGATAGGCCACATTTCAACAGACCTTTCATTGTCATAAATATTAGTTGTGTGACAGGATACTATTAACCAGGCCCCAGGAAACTAATTGCTGAAAAGGCTTACAGGTGCTTTTATAACCAGAGTCATAAAAATGCAGAAATCTTTTACAGTGACAGCACAGGAACTCTTGACAGCCTGGCAAGAAATTCAACATCTTCCTGCTCTTGAATGGTGGATTGTAGTACCAGTGTCTCTGACAGATATGTTTACCCTGTAGTATAGTACAAAGAGCTAGGGTTGTAAGCTGTCAAACACTTCAGGAAGAAGAAAATGGGATAGTCTTGAGGTACAGTTGAAAAGAATCCTGTCTATTGGATTCTGTGGAACATTCAGTTCCATTTTAACATCTTAGCATATAGTAGCTCTTGACTTATTTATTTGTTTGTTTATTGCAGTGCTAGGGTGTTGAATATAGGGCCTTACACCTGCTAGGCAGGTGCTCTACCAATAAGATGCTCCCCCAGTCCTTCATTTTTCATTCTGACATAAGTTCTCACTAAATTGCAGAAGTCTGCCTCTGGCCTTGAACTAATGATCTTCCTGCTTCATCCTCATGAGTTGCTGGGATTATAGGCATACCACATAGCACCAAGGCTCGATTTATTATTTTTAATAAATTCATCTGAATTGTTCATTTTTTGCCGGGTAAATATTAAAGTGGTATAACATTTCATGGGTCAGTTTCTAGAATTCATTGTTCTTACTCTTCACTTTTCATTGTTATGCTACTTATTGGATGAAGAAAATTTAGTCCTTTTGTCACCATTAGTACTGTGAATAACCATGAATTGAGATTTTCCAGGTCCTTTTTATGTAGATCCTATTCCTTTAGCCTAAGAATGTCCCTTCAGGGTCATATTATTTATACTCCTTGGCACTTGTTTAGATAAATTTTGAATCTCCAATATCTTTCTCTTATGTGCACTTATAATATTTTATGTTCCATAATATTTTTAAATATAAAATTGTATTCAACAAGCCTTTCTCACACTGCACTCTACTGAAGTAATTTTTATGAT
>VMDO01022865.1:0-32721 GCA_007922755.1 Pedetes capensis | reverse complement strand
TATCATTATTTTTATGCAACATTGTTCTAATGGCCCTAGCTGGTACAGTAAGAAAAAAAAAAGAAACAAAAGTCATAAATATTGGAAAGGAATAAAGAAAGTTATTATTAGACATAGAGATCCTGATTATGTATATATCAAATCTGAAATAATATGCATACAAGACATCAATGAAGTTAGCAAGATTGCTGGATACAAGGATAACATCAAAATTAATTGTTCTATACACTATCAATGAATTGAAATTGAAATTTTTGTAACAGCTATTATTTATACCATAAAAACATCTAATATCTAGGAATAATCTAACAAAGGACAAGCAAGACTTCAACACTAAAAACTATAAGTGATTGCTATGAAAAATGAAAAAGTCACAAACTGAGAGATACACTTCTTCATAAATGAGATGATTCAGTATTAGGATTTTAATCTTTCCCAAGTTTATCCATAAGTCCAAGTATATTCCAAATAGTCTGCCAGTAGATAAGTTTGTGGAAATTGACAAGATAATAATACTAAGATTTGCATGGAAATGTAAATAGCTTTGAAAAGTCAAGATAATCCTTAAGAGGAAGAACATACCCAGCTTTGCTATAAAGTTATAATAAGTTACTACAGTAGAGCACAGGGAGACCAGTAGAGCACAATTAGGGAACAAACATACAGAAATAACCATCTAATTTCCAAAAGTTAATTATAAAAATGAAAGGTGCTATTGTAATTCAGTAGGGAAAGAAAGATCTTTCCAATAAATAGTTCTGTATCCACTGGACATCTAAGTAGAAAAAAATGAACTGGGCTCATTTCACCATGCACAAAAAGTAATTCAAAGTGGATCAAAGGCCTGAACATTAAAGGGAAATCAGTAAAGTTTCTGGAAGAAAATGAGAGATTATCTTTAGTACCTTTGGATAAATAAGAGTTTCTCAAATATGACAGAAAAGCACAAATATTAAAAAAAACTGATAAACTTGACTCCACTGATATTAATAGGCTCTATCTAAAGATGCCATTACAACTCAGTGGTAGAGCACTCACTGGCACGCACAGGCTCTGGGTTTGACCTCCAGTGTGTGCGGGCTCACCTGCGCACTCTCTCTCTCTCTCTCTCCCTCTCTCTCTCTCTCTCTCTCTCTCACACACACACACACACATACACAGAGAGAGAGAGAGAGAGAGAAAGAGAGAGAAAGAAAGAGAGAGAGAGAGACAGACAGACAGAGACAGAGACAGAGACAGAGAGACATAGAAAGAGACAGAGACAGAGAGATTGAGATTCCATTATAATAAAAGGATATTCCACATGCTGGAAGAAGACATTCATGAGTTCACAATAAATGTATGTAATAAAGGACACATACACAATTTAAAAAGAACTTTTAAGAAACAAAAAGAAAAAGACAACCAAATTCAAGGTGGACAAAAGACTAGAGTAAATTATTCACAAAAATGCACATCCAAACGGCCAATAAGTACACTAAAAGATGTTGACTGTCTGCAGCCATGAGGGAACTGCAAGGCCAGATTACAACTGATGCCACTATTGACCCACCAGAACGGCCAAAATAAAAAGACTAATAAATCCTAAATGTTTGGAAGGATACTAAGCAAGTAGAACTCTCATACATTCTTGGTGGGAATGTCATGGACACGCTCATTTCGTAGTACTGCTGAGCAATGTCTGCTGAGGCTAAACAGAGAAATAGACGCCTATGCTGTGAAGTGGCTGGGGTGTAGCTCAATTGGTAGAGTGCCGCTCTCTTCTCTCTGAGGCCTTGGTTTCACTCCGTGGCAATGCAAAAATGAGAGAAGGACATGGCAACCCACTCCTGAAACAATCTGCCATTGAAAACCCCATGAGGGTTGCTACGAGTTGGACACGACTTGATAACACCTGACAGCATACTTTGAAGTGGGATTTTACTCCTAGAAATGAACAAAAAAGAAACTCTCTAAACCCCTTTCTCCATATTCCTCTGGACTTTCTGTCTTACTTCTGTATTCTTTTTTCAAAAATCACTTTACCTTGAGGCTCTCTATGATCCTATATTTAAATTATATTCTCCAAACTCTCAGACCTTGTTCTATTTTTTGTGCAATGCTTATCACTATCAACCAAACTCTTCTTGTTTTATTCCCTGTCCTGTTAGAATTTAAGCTCCTTATGGGTTAGGAATTTTGTATTTGTATTTATTGATATATTCCCTGGCACCTATCAAAGTGCATGGTACAGAGTAAGCTTTCAAAAATATTTGTTTAATGTATGAACTCTTGAATTAAAGAAGAAACAAAGCGGATATTATTGAATATTTAAAAATGAATGTCAAAGCAATGCATATAAAACCCCATAAGTTGCAGTGAGCCATTTGGAGGGTGCATCTGAGGACAACTGAGGCAATACTCCTTGGGCACTGGTTTACTATAGGGCACCGATGGGGAGGTCCATGTGGGACAGGGATGTGGATTACTTTTCCAGCAAGACCACTCTTTATAGGGATGAGAAGTTCTCACATTTTAGCTGTTGAGCCAAGAGGAGATCAGCTCATTAGCGCAAATCCATAAGACACCATCTAGGACTGGGGAGCAGTTGGCTCTCTGGGATTATCAGAACTGGAAAACACTGAGCAGAAGTCTTGGTCTTCAAGGACACTTCCAATAATTCCAGAGTGAAGCACAAAAGGATGGGGCCACTTGGGAACCTGAGCCTTTTCAAGGCACCAAGCTTGAACCCTTCAAGACAATATATCTCTTGACACCCACAGCTGAGAAAAAAAGTCATTTCCCTGTGGTAGACATAACACACATATACATACAGAATATATGTAGAGATTGTGTGTGTGTGTGTGTGTGTGTGTGTGTGTGTGTGTGGTGCTGGGATTGAAATAATGCATGTTAGGCAAGCATTCCATCTTTGAGCAACATCCCCAGCCTGCCCTGTGATACTTAAGAGAGAGTGGCATGGAGATGTGACCACAAGAGAGAACAACAAATTGCATGGCAGAAGCCCAGTAGTGGATTACCCTACCCCACACCATCTGCCTATTCCTTTGCTAATGTCTCTGAAGGTCACATGGAATTTCAGCTACTTTGAGTAGAAGCCCATAATTTTCATGCCTGACCTGAAGCAGATACATATTGACATATTTTCTCAATCAGTATCACAAGCAAGAAGAGTAGGGTCATTGAGTAATTCTTAGAATATGGCGTGCCATATACTCCACTAGGGAAAACTTCACCCAAACTGTTAAAGCTGTTTTAAGAACTTAACATACTTAAAATTAAATAAAATACAAACTTACTTGAAATTTCCACAGGCCTCCAATATCATTGTTGCTTTCAAAGCAGGTGGGCTCCATATCTTCATCTAAGCAGCACTTGATGGCCCCCAGACCACTAATTCCAGCTCCAATCACAGCGACTCTCTTCTTGGCCATGCTGCCTCAGCTGGTTGGTAGAATTTGAGAATTCTATCACCACCATCTGTAAGGGTTCCACTAAACATGTCCGTGAGGAAGGTCCCCTCCCCTCCACAAAAGAAAAATGTTTTACAGACTGATCTGCCAGTAGCCCAGGAAGACACCACAGCTCCTAAAGCAACAAAATACTCACAGTTGAGACGTTTCTGAAAACTTGCAGCACAGCACATGCCTGAAGATGGGATAAGGTAAGGGGGTAAGGCAATCAGGAAGAACAGAGACCTTGAGAACTTCAGAGAGAGCCTGAGAGCATGGCTGTCCCAGACATGCTCTCCCACCCACTTGGCTATCATTTACCAAAGCCTGCCCTCAGCAGCCATAAATTGTAGATGCATTTTGGCTTCAGCTCCTCCTACACCTAGGGGGAATGCAATAAAAGCTAATTAGCCTATACGTAAGCCTTGAGGGTTACTTTTGGTTTGTTATACCTGCCCCTAACATTTTGGTGCCAAAACCTGAGAGGGTTGTTGAGAGGCTTCCCTTTCAAAGGACATACTCTCTGACCCTCTCTGAGCCTCCAATGGCTGACCCAGTGACCTTGAATGCTGGGCCTTGGAATCTTTACTGCCATAATTTTCCATCCTCCAGGCAACAAAAGGAATTGGACCTCCTGATCACAGATTTACCACCTGACCTGCTTTCAAGAGCTGAGTCTGAGCAGATTCCTTCCAGGGATCTCTGTATTTCTCCATTCTCTGCACTGGCAAAAAATGTAAGTGCTTACTCAGGGCTCCCTTTCAAGGCACTGCCTTTCTGGCTGTTCTTATGGCAAGGGGCACCTACTCAACATTAGCCTATTCATTGCTGCAGCTTGTGATACGATCAGGGGTATCTCTCTTGCTCCTTGGCAACGTCAAGGGTTCCTGTTTGACATCTCTCTGTGCAGACATGGGCAATGTTGAATAAATGTTAAATAAAATGTTAAATAAAAAATATTAAATTAAAAGAGACTCTCCATTGGGATATCTCCTTCAAAACTTACAGATGCTAGCCTTATCTTCACAGCTGACACCTCATATTTTTCTCAAATTTGGCAAGGCCTCAGCAAACTTAACAATGGGTCCATTTGGCCTTGAGATAGCTCTCTAGATCAGAATGTCCTGACATATCTGGACAATTATTGCCATTGGAAGGTAAATTGTCTGAGGTCCCCTATGCTCAGGTCTTCTTTGCACTCAGATCTTAGCCTTCTCTCTGCAACTCATGCTCCACACAGCACATTTTCATCCTCCACTCCACAGCTGCCCACTCTCATCCGATATCTCCTCCACGAGGCCCTTCCTCAGATACCTCCGACCCTACTGCGGATCTGTATGCACCGTCTGCTCCTCCTGCCCCCACCCCCTTGCCTGTGGCCTCTCCCCCACCATATATGCCACCTCCTGCTTCTGATGCAGCGTCTGACCCCACCCCCAAATCTTATTGTATCTCTTCCTAGCACTCAATCTCACACCAGCCACACACCTAAACTTATTCTTGACCTTCATGAGGTTGCAGGACCTGAGGATATCGCTTAGGTACATGTGCCTTTTTCTCTTTCTGAGCTTTTCCAGGTTGAAAAGTGTGTGGGTAACTTTGCAGAGGAACCAGCCACATATATCAAAGAATTCTAAAACCTCATTCAGTCTATCAATTAACGTCCACGCCATTCTTTCCTCCACCTTAACTACTGAGGATAGGGAGATAATCTGTACTCAGGGTCAGGCTCATGGGGACAAACTCCACTGCCAAAACAATCACCACTCAATAGGCACATTGGTGGTTCCCCAAACAGACCTGGATTGGGACTATTGTGGCTGTGCCACAGGCCCTGATAATCTGGCCCAACTCTTGTCATCACTGCTAAGACTGACCCTGGGACAGGAGGAAAATAACAATAGCTGCTGTGTCCCTGATGGCCCTGGCCACAATCTGCTGGTTCTCTTATGTGACTCAGTTTCTAAGCTTTTCACTCAGACACTAGCAAAGAAAATCTCCACCACGGTCACCACCCAGTTCCTTGTGCTGACTCCAAGGACACTCCAGCGAGCCTCCTCTTCCCCACGTGCCAAACCACAAGGCACGTCGGGGGTAAGGCTAGCAGCCCAGAACTGCAGACGGAAACCAGCACCCAAGGTTTCTCCCTGAATCAGAGCAGGCTGAGCAGACTGAAGGGACTCTGCAGACACAGATGATAAATGCCTAAAAGGGGACCTAATAAATTACAAATAGACTTACTAACTTTCCTGCAAAACAGAATTTGACTCCCCCTGGGCTGACATTGTCCAGACTCTGTCCTCTGATCTTTCCGCCTGACTGGTAAAAATCTATACCCTGGCCCCTTATAACTCAAATCATTTGGGTTCCATTTAACTCCACTTCCCCCCTCTCAGTTTTGCCTCAGCAGATCACAAACTTGTTACAAGATTTTTCCTTGACAAACTGTGACCAAGGGCAGATAGTATCCAAGAGCAGATAGCTGAACTATTTTAAAGAAAGCCAGACCCCAAGGTCAGAACTTTCCTTGACAGCCTGCCAATGACACAGAAAGATAGACCCTCTCACAGGTCTCCCCAGATGACTCCTTCCAGCCTCAAGGCAGCACCTTTGGAGGGCAAACACATATCTTTGTATTCCTCCTCTGCACAGGGACTTAGACTTCAGGGCGCTCTTTATTAATGTAATTGTCAATATGCAAACACGGGGTATAACTCAATAGTAGAACATCTGACTTATAAAAGAGAGGCTTCTACCTGTTTCTAGAAAAAAAAATGCTGTGTCCCTGCAAACAAGTCAGGAATAGTCCAAAAACAAACAAAAACCCTCTTAAAACAGGCTTCAAACACTCATCAACAACTGTCAAATTCTTAAGCATCCTAGACCTCTTAGCTTTCTTGGATGTCCTGGCTTCTCCCACTTTTTAAACCTTTAGTCATGTTCTTTTGTTGGGTTTTACCTCAGTTGGTAGAGTGCTGCTCTGCACTTTCTGAGGACCCAGGTTTGATTCCTCACATCGCAAAAATGGGAGAAGGATGTGGCAGTCCTCTCCCGAAAACAATCCCGAAAGAGGCAGCCATTGAAAACCCTATGAGAGTCGCTGAGTCTGACCCGACTTGGCCGCACCAAACAAGTCATGTTCTTCTTAGCTTTAACTTTTGGACCATGTTTATTAAAAGGCTTAACTAATTTCATACAGAACCAGATACAACCCATAACCAATAGCCATATAAAAGAACTTCTCTTTTACAGTCACTAACCACTAGCCTGTCACTAGGTATCAGCCCCTCCCCACTAACCTTTTCACTTCCACAATGCCCCATCTCGGCAGGAAGTAACTTGGGAGAGTATCTCCCCATCTCCATTTTTAAAGTAAAAACAAAAGATGGGAATACAAGGGTTCCACTGAACATGTTTGTGAGGAAGGTCCCTACCCCTCCCCTCCCCATAAGCCAATATGCCAAGAAGACACCACAGCTCCTAAAGCAACAAGGTACCCACGGTCTGGTCTGGAGATTTCTGAGAACTTGCAGCACAGCAGGTGCCTTGAACTTGGGTAAGATAAGCAGGGAGGCGCAGGCTATCAGGCAGACCAGGGACCTTGAGAACTCCAGACAGAGCTGGAGAAGCTGGCTGTTCCAAGATGATCTCCCTCTGCCTTCTGTGATCCTCTATAAAAGCCTGCCCTCACCAGCCATAAATTGCTGACCCATTTTGGCCTCCGCTCCCCCTACACCAGGGGCTGGGATTTAGCTCAGTTGGTAGAGCTCTGCTCTGCAGTCTCTGAGGTCCCGAGTACAATTCCCAGCACCGTAAAAATGGGAGAAGGGCCTGGCAACCCACTCCCAAAGCAATCCCGAAACAATCAGCCATTGAAAACCCTTTGAGGGTCGCTATGAGTCATACTCGACTTGATGGCGCCTTACAACAACAACCCCCTACACCTAGGGGGAATGAAATAAAAGCCAATTAGCCTACACTCAAGCCTTGTGGGTTACTTTTGGATCACTGTATACCACCCCTAACGCCATCTACTCCATTTAAACAAAAGGTGCTTTGTCACAAGGACCTATAGTTTGCTGTCCCAAATTTTTATTATTCTTATAAACAATGAAGGCTAATATGTAGATTACCTATCATGGACAATGATAGATGTAAGAGACACAAAGATGTACAAAAATCAATTTCTTCTCCTTGCAGTCAGGCAGAGAAACACAAACATATACTTTTAGGCTACATGATAAATGCAATAGTACCATGATATCATGTGAGCTGCTGGAGGAAGTAATACGGGGCAAAAACTTTAAGTGAGTGAACAGAAGTTTGCTCCATATGAAACCAGGAAGGGTGCTGGGGGTGGGGTGACATTCCACACAGAGGAGATAGCATGAATGTCGGCAGGAGGGAGAAGAATGTGGAGTGGGTGTGGAGAGCTAAAAGCAGTACAGAAATAATGAGCTCGGGAAGAAAAGGACTGGAATAATCCATTAGGTTCCACCATGTGGTCATTTGTGATCTTTGACAGAGAAGCTTCAGTGGCCTGTGGGGGTAGAGGCCGACTTGTGGCAGTCTGTGGAAAAGATAAGGCTGGTCACAGTGGTTGTTAACTACACTCCACCAAAACCTAGAAGAGAAAAGTCAATTCCTCATTTTGATATTTTTATGATTCTTCTTTAATGAGAGGATAAACTGAAATAACTGGGAAAATTTCAAAAACTATTTTCAGAGTTATGTAGTCATCAATACTTAGTATACATAAGGCTTAAGATTATGCACTCAGTCATTTAACTCATTATTTATTTGTCAAACAAACATGTATTAATCCCCAACTATAGTCCAGATGGGCTGGGATTTAGCTTAGTTGGTAGAGCGCTGCGCTGCAGTCTCTAAGGACCCAAGTTCAATTCCCAGCACCGTAAAAATGGGAGAAGGGCCTGGCAATCCACTCCCCAGGCCATCCCGAAATAGTCAGCCATTGAAAACCCTATGAGGGTAGCTATGAGTCGGATACCGACTCGACGGCACCTAACAACAACAACAACATAGTCCAGATACTGTGTTGCTGAGGCCTTAACAAGGATATGACACAGCCCTGACTTCAGGGGGCTCAATCTGAAGGGGGTAAAGCAGTGCAGACAAGGGTAGGACCCCACTTGTGGCTTCTAAGGTTAAGAGGTGCACATTGTGTTCCAATCTTGCTGAACTACTTGCAATGTATGTAGACCCAACCCCTTTCCTCACATGAAAACCACTTGTTGCAAATGCTATTTCTGCTGCACAAGTGCTTTCCCTTCTTGTATTGGTTGCTTACTTTGTAAAGCCTTCCCTGATTCTCAGGCATAATTAAGCTCAGCCTTCCTGGTGACCACAGTGACTTATATACATCCCTATTGTTGCATTTACTACACTTTTATTAGTTACAATTCTGTCTTATTTTGACTGACTAATAGCACCTAGTAAGATTTGAGATTTATTAGGTGTCATGACTGGCACCTAATAAAAGTCCATAGGTTTGAAATGAGTGGATAAATTCATTTCTAAACTTACCTATTTGTTTACTGCTACCATATAATTATAACCAGATGAAATATGTTAGCGACTATCCCAAACATTCCCCACACAAAACAACAGATTTAGGGAAAAAATAGGAGACCAACCTTTGGAAAGAAGGAAATTCAAGTTTAGTTGCAGCTTCTCAATAAAACTGGGTATATTGCTTTCTCTGTCTTCTGGAAAATAAAGCCAAGTTTCACAGCAACTTGAAATCTTTTATACTTTATTGAGTTAGTGTAAAATCCTTTCCCATGACTTCCAATTTGGATTTAAAAAATTGCCTTGAGCCTTTTAGGGAAGGAACCATGTCTAACGGTGGAATTTACAATTCATGTACTGACTCTGGCCTGTAATAAAATTTAATACTAATTGACACATTATAAGTACCATCCAAATCACTTTCATTGGCTTGGGAAAGCATGACAAAATTTTTGGGAAATAAGCAATGCTGTTATTTCCCTGGTCACAGTACAAACATTTGTAGCACTTCAGGTAATTTTATATTAAGAAAACTTTATGGAAAATGAAATGCATGTCCTATTGATACTTACAATTTAACTTTTATGAAAAAGCAGGATTTAAATTACAAAAGGAAAGATACCCATAAGTAAATTGTAAAAAGAAATAACTACTCTTAACAGAATGAACAACACACCACCTATTTTTGATGATGATTAAATACTGTATATTCTCTAATCTGCACCCTTTCAATAATTTTAAAGGGCTACAAAATCAGATGCAGATTAGAATTGCATGTGGATTGCATTTGCATGGGAGAGCTCAGACTCTGATTCTGTCACCCAAGTCCAATTCACATGTGATTCTAATCTGCATCTGATCTTGTAGCCCTCTAAAACTGTTGAAAGAGTCTGTACTATAATAAAAAATATATGATATTTGTGGCATTGGCCTTAGAAGAGAGATCTCATCCTATTGACAGGCTCTTCCCACTCTGCACGCAGGGGAGTTATATAAGTCATTAGGGTCATTTTGCAGAATTCTGCCTAATGTAATTTCCCTCTCTTCCTTCCTTCTGATCTCCACTGATTCTACATAAAGGCATTTATAACAGTATCATATAACAGGTTATCCCTTTTACCAGTCAACACTTTCTTGGCATCCAATAACAGAATGAAAATCTTATAATGGGAACATGCTTGCAATATATGACTGATAAAATAATAACCGTAAAATAAACATAAAAATACCCATATATGGAGACTCTTTGGACACATTGTATTCTAATTTTCCCAAGGAATGCAAAATCTCAGCATTCCATTATTGAAATCATCCAATTTACTGATTTCCTTTGGTATCTTTGTGTTCAGTGCTTCAGAATTTGTAGAAGGTGGAGGATATCACAGATTTCTGTGATTCACCTTCAAGTGAGAGTTTCTTATTCCTCTGAAAAATCTCTTGCTTTCTTATTTTCTCAGTTTTGATTTCCTCCTTCCATAAAGTCCCATGGGTCAAGCTCTCTAGATCTTTGATAGATATCTAGCATAATTCGTAAGTCATATAAACGTATAGAATAGCCTAATTCATAAGTCATATAAAGGTATGGAATCTTGTGTGGACTTCTCTCCCTTACTCCATATCTTTATTTAAAGCAAACATCTTCTCTCACAACTACTTTTTTCACACCCATGTTTAACACTACAGACATAGGGGAAATAAGCAAGAAATAAACATGCATTTCTAACTGGTGAACAATTTTTCCTACAGCATTTATGTTAGGCCAGGTCAGGGTGACTGGTTGGGAATGTAAACAGGCTGAGATAAGGTGACACAGACTGGTACATGAACTCAATATTAATATGATGTAATCCAATGTTACTGTGATGGGATTGGGCAATGTTTTTGGCATTTAGAACCCTAAATAAACATGATGAGAAGGAAACATCTCTCCATCATATCAAAGTCCCAAGAGTACAGAGAAAAGAAAGAATATTGAAAGCTACAAGAGAGAATTGCTATATTACTTACAAAGGCAAACACATCAGAAGAACATCAGGCTTCTTATCACAAATCCTAAAGGCCAGGACTACTTGGAATATGTACTTCAAGGCCTGAAAAAATTGCCAACTTAGATTATTATGCCCAGCAAAGCTATCCTTTAAAATCAAAGCAGAAAGAAACCCTTGTATGATAAGCATAAACTAAAGCAAATCACGACCACCGAGCCAGCATTGCAGAAGATTTTAAAGGAATAATCACACAAAAGAGGAAGAAATATATATACAATCATGAGAGCTTTGGAAAGAATACATCTCTGTGTGTGTGTGTGTGTGTGTGTGTGTGTGTGTTAAGTTTCTTTATTTTTTAAAATTGTATTTATTTATGGGGTTGCTGTTGTTGCTGTTAAGTGCCATCAAGTTAGGTCCAACTCATAGTGACCCTATGCACAACAGAATGAAATACTCCCTGACACTGTGCCATGCCC
Source organism: Pedetes capensis (assembly GCA_007922755.1). Classification (NCBI taxonomy): domain Eukaryota; kingdom Metazoa; phylum Chordata; class Mammalia; order Rodentia; family Pedetidae; genus Pedetes; species Pedetes capensis. Next base: position 21,273 of record VMDO01022865.1, on the reverse strand, counting down.
AGCACTATATCAGTGCTCCTGTGCTAACCATAGGGTTTTCAATGGCTGATTGTTTCAGGTCAAGATTGTTACAGGAGTGAACTGCCAGGTCTTTCTCCCATTTTTGTGGTACTAGGGATTGAACCCAGGGCTTCAGATCAAGCACTCTGCCAACTGTGCTAATCCTCAGCCCCATTAATGGGTACAGAGTAATAATTCAGTTCATATATACATTATGCAATTATTAACATCAGTTTGTTAACATTTTCATTTCTTTAAACAATGTACAAAAACTTTTGGATTAGCATGTATCAATAATTGTATGCATTTATGAGGTGTACTATACTATGATTCTTTTTAAAAAGCTGCATGCAGTGTGGTAGGATTCATTATGGGATTTTCATAGAGGTACAACCTGTATTTACACTTATTCTCTCCCTCCTTACCCTGCTATGTTGTTCCCCCTCCCACTGTTCCCACCACCCTCCCTCTCCCACTGGTTTCCTCCCCCTTGTGTTAGGTTCCATTGTGTTTTCCAATCATATATATACATATATATATATATATATATATATATGTATATATATATATGATTCTTTAAGGTAGATCTAGTTTCTGCATGAGTGAGAACATGGGGTATTTCTTTTTGAGACTGGGTTATTTCACTTAGAATGACGATCTCCAGTCCTATCCATTTTGCTGCAAATGACATAATTTCATTCTTCTTTACTGCTGAAAATACTCCTGTGTGCGTGCATGTGTGTGTGTGTGTGTGTGTTTGTGTGTGTATCACATTTTAATCCAATCATCTGTTGATGGCCATCTGGGCTGATTCCATACCCTTGCAATTGTGAAGAGTGCTGCAACAAATAGGGAAGTACAGGTGTCCCTGTGGTGTGTTGACTCATCTTCCTTTGGGTATATTTCAAAAAGTGGTATAGCTGGATCAAATGGTAGTTAGACTTTTAGTTTTCTGAGAAACTACCAAAGAATACATCTCAATAGAAGAATAGGTAAATAATTAAGAATTAGGAAAGGTCAAACATCATTAGCTCAGTAAACCAGAAAACCTCTAAGATGAAAAAGGGAAAAGGAAAAAACACAGAATACTTGAAACAATCAGAAAAAATGTGTGAATAATAGCAATTAGCACAAGGCATTCAAAAACAACTTTAAATATAAATGGTCTTAACTATCTAATTAAAAGAATCACACTGGCTAATTGGATTTAAAAAATAATATCCAACAGTTTGTTCTCTGCAAGAAATTCACTTTACCAAAAAAGATATACACAGACTGAAAGTGAAAGGATAGAAAATAATATAACAAACAAAATAAAAATAAAATGAGTAGCTATATTCACAAATGACAAAGTAGACTTTATTACAAAATTATTCAGAAGAGATAAAGGAGGTCACTACATATTAATAAAAGGACTAGCCCATCAAGAAGATATAATGGTTGTAAATATATATATATGTGTGTGTATGTGTGTGTATGTGTGTATATATGTGTGTATATATATGTGCATATATATGTGTATATGTATACACACACACACACACACACACACACACACACATATGTTAGTGCACCAAATTTCATAAAGAGCAAAAAGGAACTACTGAGCAAATAGGAACAAGCAGGTCCAGATATAATATTGGGTAACATCAATACCTTACTCTCATCGATAGGTAGATTATCCAGACAAAAAAATAACAAAGAAACTTCAGAGTTAAATTGCACCGTAGATCAAAATGATTTAATAGATGTCTACGGAATATTCTATCTAACATCTGTGGAATACACATTCTGCTCAGTAGCTCATGCAACTTTCAAAAAATAGATCAAATTTTAGGCCAGTAACCAAGTCATAGCACACAAAAAAATTTCAAAGTTATTTATTGTATTATGTCATATCAAAATAGGCTAAAATCTTCAGCAAGAGATATTACAGAAAATATACAAACATACAGAGATTGAATAATACACTTTTGAGTGATCACTGGGTCATTGTGGAAATCAGGAGGGAAATTTAAAATTTCCTAGAATCAAATGAAAATGAAAATGCAACTAACCAGAACCTACAGGATGTGGCAAAGGCAGTTCTAAGAAGGAAGTTTATAGGTATGAGTGCTTAAATTAAAAGAGAGAGAAAGCATGGGGGGGAGACACCAAATAACTAATCAAATGATTAGAAAATTATTAGATTTTGAGTCTTATAAAAACTAAGTGCTAAATTAGACAGAAAAAAATAATGAAGATCAGAGTGGAAATAAATTAAATGGAGACTAAAAGAACAATACAAAACATCAATGAAACAAAGAACCGATTCTTTGAAAAGATAACTTGCCAACTTGTCCCTTGTCACTTTCCTGCCATTGTCGCCAGTAAGGCTGATCCCGACAGTTCTGTCAACATCACAGCCTCCCTATCCACCTCACTCACTTCATTGCTTCTGATTCACTTAACTTACTAGTGTTTCTGCACAGCGTTTACTATACTCTATTCAATCATTTTCTCATTTCATTCAGCTCAGTATGGGTCTCCATCGCTAGAATGTAAGCCCCCTGACTATCTGATTTAAGTGCTGGTGTTTTCCCATAGGCAGAACAGGCAAGGTGTACACACATAGCTGTTTGTTGAATGAGTGCATGAGCTGCTGAGTAAAGCAAGTGAAAACCAGAGCTTCCCACGGGCATCATCCTCCAGAGGTGTGGGTCCAGCCAGTAGCACTCAGGAGGGAGGGATTGCTCTGAGTCTTGGGTAAAGGTGTTGCTAAAGGAAAAATTTCTAAAAAAAAAAAAAAGGTGTTGCTAAAGGGACGCTGCAGAAGAGCAGGAAGTAGGTGTGAAAAGCTTTGTGATCTGACTGCTGTTAGGCAGGGTGTGGTATGACTAGGAGGGGGAGAGGATGCGCATGACCAGCACTTAGCTCAGGCCAGAAGCAGGAGCATCATGTTCCAGATCCCACCCAGGGATGGCAGTGGGACCAAGGGCACGTCACTCCCACGAGAACATCCTGAGGACCTGCAGGTGACACCCTTTCATGACTCTGCTGGACAGGAAAGGGAGGAGAGAGGCAAAGCAAGAAAGTGCTTTGAGCATATCCTGATTAACATGGGTCATCTGAAATGCAGGATTACTTGGGTTTGTGTTGGTGTGATTCTGTGTGTGTTCTGCTGGCTAGATGCCTGCCAGATTTATAACACTTCAAAGAGGTGTCAGGGTGTAACCAGCCACTGGGAAAGAGAAGGAAATAGTATGTATCTGTCATATTTTTGTTCTAAACATAAGAGATGCACTACGCTTTGTTGTGTTAAACCTGTGAGTCAATCTTGACATAAACCCTGCGTCAAGGCTCTGAAGCACAGGCCATTTTTGCTTGTCTCCAGGGATGTGCAGATTTGACCATGCCACCTGCCTGGGTCCTTTGCTCTCAGCATGTTGTGGCCAACAGCAGTTTACCTGAGCTCTGGTAGATAGATTTTTAAATTTTATCTTTCCAGCTCAAGAAAACAAAACTTCACAAAAAGGATATGTAGCTTTAAAAAGAAATCATTCATTGAAGATGATATTAATCGAACAAGTATCAGCTAACAGGAAAGTCTGAGCTGACACTTCTCTGATGACCAGTGTTAAGTTCTTCATTTGTTCCTTTAGGAGGTAAAAAAGCAGGGACAAGCTCATCCGATTTGTGAAGTCCTCCTATGGGTCACTGTGGAGAGATATGAAGGTGCCTTATAAGGGGATACTCTACCCTCAACAAAATCTTCCCAAAGTCTATTAATGGCTACTATCTATCCATCCTTTCCTTTCCTTCCTTTTTCCCTCCCTCCCTCCCTTTCTTTCTCTCTCTCTCTCTCTCTCTTTCTCTCTCTCTCTCTTTCTTTCTTTCTTTTTCTTTTCTTCTTCTTTCTCTCTTTCTTTCTTTCTCAACCAGGGAGTTGAACCCAGGGCCTCACATATGCTAGGAAAGTGCTCTACCACTGAGCTGCACCTGCAGTCTCTTCATTTTTTATTTTAAGACAGAATGTCCCTAAATTATGCAGGCTGCTTCTGGCCTCAAACTGGCAATGCTCTTGCCTTAGCCTCCCCAGCCACTGGGATTACAGGCGTGTGCCATGACCCTAGACCTTTTTTATTTCACAATATGATTTAATTTGTGAATAGTGGTTTACAACAGAGATTTTTAAACTATGGCCCTGGTCCAAATCTAGCCAACAGTCTAAGAATGGTTTTTATCTTCTAAATAACTTGGGGAAAAAAGGATATTTCATGACACTTGAAAATTATATTCAACAGCTATTGATAAAGTTGTATTAGAATACAGCTAGGTTTTTTTTTTTTTTTTTTTTTCAGTACTAGAAGTTACTAGGGGGTTGAACCCAAGCCCTTGCACATATTGGGCCAGTGCCCTACCACTGAGCTTCACCCTCAGACCCCTCCCCTTTTTTTTTGAGACAGAGTCTTGCTAAATTGCATAAGCTGCCTCTGGCCTTGAACTCACAATCCTCCTGTACCCATCTCCTGAGTCGCTGGGATTACAAACATGCACCATGGTGCTGGCTCAGGTTTGTTTTTTTAACCTGTAACCTATGGCAGCTTTTGTACCACATAAGTAGAGTTAAATATGTGTGACAGAGACCTTATGCTTTGCAAATCCTAAAACACTTATTGCCCAGTCTTTTACAGAATACGTTTGGCACCCCATAGTTTATGAACACAGATTATAGAGCACAGGTATTATGCCAAATGAAATACCAACATAAAAATTTCATTTTCATTGCAGAACTATTATGTGACTCTGACTGCATGAGTGAATGATGTAGACACCTGCATTACATCAGTAGAGGAAGCAAAGGTGCTCCCCGTTGTGGAGAGTCTACTTCCAGCAGAGGGACTGTGAACAATCAATCAATGTAATAATGAGGTTTATCTGCTCCCGAGAGCTGGGATTTAGCTCAGTGGGTAGAGCGCTGCGCTGCAGTCTCCCAGCACCACAAAAATGGGAGAAGGGCCTGGCAATCCACTCCCAAGGCAATCCCGAAACAGTCAGCCATTGAAAACCCTATGAGGACCGCTATGAGTGGGATACTGACTCGACGGCACCTAACAACAACAATATCTGCTCCCAAGACAATCAGCCACTGAAAATCCTACGAATAGCAGAGAAGCACTGACATAGTGCCGGGCATGGCACAGTGTCGGGGAGTGTTTTGTTCTGTTGTACATAGGGTCACTATGAGTCAGACCTGATGGGTAGGTGAAATGTGCTCTAGAAAAAGAAACAACAGAGGAGATTGAAGGTATAACTGGTGGATATGAAGTGTACTTCATCCTTTAATTTGCTTCCTTTAAAAAAATAGTTAAATCATAAATACACATCATTTTGATATACATATCCATGCTGAAATGATTACTATAGCCAAGCTATAGTAAAGTTAATTTGTTTTCCTATCATTAGTAATTTGTTACCCATTTTTTCTCCAAATTTGTGTTGTAAATGCAGTATCAGTCACCTAAGTATTTCTAGATCAAGATCTATTATGAAAAAAAAAGTGAGTTGTCTACAAACTTGTATATTCCTGTGAGTTATCTGGGAAAGAAGAGAAGATGAAGATAACAGCTAGTTCTCAGCCCGGACACACCCTTCTGTAAAGAAGGAGAGGCTCCACTGTAAAGATGCCTGAGGAAACAGCCTGCCACATAATGTGGATAATCATCTGAAATGGTCCATGGGCACAAGTCAGCACTTTCCAGTAAGACTATGTAGACTTGAGCAATGCTTTTCTTAACATAATTATGTTGTCACATTAATACCAGCAGCTGATCGAACAGCAAAGCCACCGTCTGGCTCTCATGCACTAGCAACCCCACTTTAATTACATGGACTGTATATGGCAGAAATTCTTTAGGAATCAGTATGAAAACCTGTGATGATGACGTCACCATGGTCACCTGTGTTCAAGTACAAGGCCAGGCTACCCTCTGTTACATCTTCTCCTCACATCTTTTCCTCGTGTTTATAACCCATTTATTCAGAACTTAATGAGTGCTTTCTGATGGGAGGTTATCTATAAAGGACCAAGAAGGATACAAATAGACAAACTAACGTGCAAGAAGGAATAAAAGCACAGTGTATAATCCCAATGTTCAAAAATGTGTATTATGAAAGAAATTCTAAAAATTGTGTTTTCCCAGTATATCTGGTGCATCAGTCCTTCTTTTGACAGTTTTTCTTTTTTTAATTTTGAGACAAAGTCTCAACATGTAGCCCCAACTGGCCTCAAATTTGCTATCCCTCTGCCTCAGCCCCTCTAGTGCTGTGATTACAGATATGAGCAATTGTGTCTTTGGATTTTGATCCCCTTAATTTAAAAGCATAAATATTTGCTATTTATCTTGCCAGGAAAAAATATAGTAGGACTGTCTACTAAGAAGATCTTTCACTAGCATGGTCCCTGACAGAGCTTGCCCTTGCAACTTCAGTTCTTTTTAGATTTAATTTCTAATGAAGTTTGTGTTATTTCTCCTTTTAAGCTTTTGACTAGCAATTTCAAGTCAAAATATATGACAGTAATTTCAGAACCTCTTCATTATAATGAGCAAAATAAGAACATGATTAACAAAGTAATTGCAATGCATGAGTTTGTAAAATACATTTTTACACCACTTTCTTGATTTTCTGTCAAATTCATATACACTCACTATTTGACAGGTGTCCTGATGGCAGCTGAAAGGGTTAAGCATCTGTGTACATTGAATACTGCAGTTAGTTGTGTCAGGTACCATCATTATGTAGGCTGACCTGTGAAGTGACATGAGAGTCTCTTTAGTGACTGCTGGGCAATTTTTCTTTCTGTTAACTTTTCCCTTGACTCATTTATTAACTTGAACAATAATGTGTAATGCTCAATTTTAAAATGATGACAAAGTATCTTAGTAATTAAATATTAAGATAATGTTAATATGAAGAGGAGAAGGTTTTAGAATTAAGCACAAAGGACAATTTCATGATTTAAACAGAATTTACCTAATGTGATGCTAAGAATATTGGATGGAATGGAATCAGAAGTAAATATGATATAAAATTGACATAAATTACATCTATTTCTTCTTTATGCAAAGGATCAGTATTTGTCTTTGCACATTTGACAAAGGCAAGAGCTTGGGTTCTTTGTGTTGAATTATTGTGTTTGAGTGAGTCAGATATAGTTCCAGGTGAATGAAAATAAAATTGAAATAAAGAAAGCCATTAGGAAGCAGAGAGAGGTTAGAGAGAGACTGGGGAATGGGATGGAGAGGCAGTAGATGAAGTCAAGGTGAAATAAGCTTGAAAACACAGAAGCTTAACATCAGTGGGAAAAGGGGAATACGCGGCCACAAGAAAAATCAGATGGCAGAGAGCAAACCCTCGAGTAGAGTGCTCAAGGTTTAAAATACCCCACCCCACCTGGTGGCATCACTTCCTCCCAGCAGGAGAGGTCATAGGTTCAGACATGGTCAGGTTATTCCAACAAACTCCTTTCTCTTAAAACTCATAGCAAGTCGATCTTGATTCTTGGATAATTTCTTAGCTCTTATTGGTTAACAAAACATTTCTATCTCCTTCTAGATCAGAGGTGTCCAAACTTTTGGCTGTGTCAAATAAAGAAAAATTGTCTTGGGCTGCTCATAAATTATATGATAGGCAGTACATATACATAATAAGGGGGCATGAAAAAATAAACTAAAATGCATGATGTTAAAAGATCTTGTGTGGCCATATTTACTAGCTGTCCTAGCATAGGCCACAGGTTAGACATGTGTCTTTTAGACAACAAATGTATTATGATATGTCTGGGAAGGGCTCAAGAAGATCATGTAATTAGTAAAATCACTTTTGTGTCATATCAGACCAGCCTGAGCAATACATGCCCAAAAGGACTAGTAGTGATTCAAATGGGCTGGGGTTTAGCTCAGTTGGTAGAGTGCTGCTCTTCACTTTCTGAAGACCCAGGTTCAATCCCCAACACTGCAAAAATGGGAGAAGAATGTGGCAGTCCACTCCCAAAATAATCCCTATACAGTCAGCTACTGAAAACTCTGAGGGTCGCTATGAGTCAGACACGACTCGACAGCACCAAATAACAACAAATGATCCAAAGTCTTATGTCGAACTCCAGTGAAACGAGATAGACAATACACAAACCAAGACATGAACTGGAATTCACTGGCCCTGCCACCAGGAAAATGGTCAAGTCTTTGTAGGTAAACTGTATGACACTTCCTCAGGAGTTTATGTTTTGGTATATTTTCTCAGTAAGTCCTGTAAAAAGATTCAAGTAGAAGAAAAGTGAAGATACAGGATAGTCAGAAAGAGCACAACTGTTATTCTGCTGAGCATTTCCCCACATGTGTTTCTAAGTCTGCGTGGGTCCTATGTGGGGCGCCGGCCCTCAGTGACTCAAGTGAGCAGTGCATGCAGTAAAGATGGCCCAGAAGGAATGTCACAGACCTACCATGGTGTCCTCACTGGAGAAGGCATAACAGCTGAGCCCCAGGAAAACCCATCTGTCCTCCATCAGTGCCCATCCTGGGCCATCTTTACTGCTTCCAAAGCCCTGGGTTCCTGACTGACTGTGATATGTGGAAACTTTCTGCTGATCTGCCACAAGTAGAAATAAAATTTTATCTTTAACGACAATAAGATTGGCGGGGGGGGGGGGCTGTTTGTAACTGCAGCAAAACCTAACCTATCCTGAATGACAGAGAACTTGATATTTGAAGTAGGATCCATTATGGGATTTTGCTATGGCAAAAATCAACTTAGCCAAGTGTTAACGACCTAGAACTGAGACTCTTGGTTAAACAGTCACCAGTGATAATCTGCAAGGCAAATAATCAGTAACTTCTCACTCAAAAGCAAAGGTCAGCCAGGAGCCATGGTGCATGGCAGTAATCCCAGCTATTTGGGAGGCTGAGGTAGGAGAATCACAGGTTCTAGGCCAAAAGGCAGAGTCTTAGCAAGACTCTGTCTCAAAATAAAAAAGAAAAGGGGCTGAGATGCTACTCAGTGGCAGAACACTCACCTAACATGTATGTGTGAGGTCCTGGGTTCAAACTCTTAAGTACTGGATGAAAAAAAGTCAGCAAGCTATGGCCCACAGTGTAAGTCTGGTCCACTGTTTTCATATGACCTGCCTGCTAAGAATAGTTTTTACATTTTAAATGGTTGATTAAAAAAAACTTAAAGTACTCTTTTATGATATGAACAAATGATATAAAGTTTAAATATGAGTGCCTATAAATGAAATTTTATCAGAACTCAGTCACACTCATTTTTTAAAATATCATCTATAGCTGCTTTTTTGCAACATGGGCAGAGCTGAGTAGTTGTGGCAAGACTACATGCCTACAGAGCTAAAATATTTATCATCTCAACCTTAGCATTAAAAGTTTGCTAACCCCCACAATACACTCTAGAGAAAAATGTTGGTAAGCAAGGTTAGGGGTGTCTGTTTGTTGTTGTTGATTGATCGAGTACTGCAAGAAATAAATAAGTATAGACAAAAGAGTTGGCCCATTGGCAATTAAGGATAAAAGGAATAAAGGGAAAACAAATATTTCCAGGCTTGCAGAATTGGAAGACACAGCTATGTATTCGCCCTATAAGTAAAATATAAAACCAAGAAGACCTTTGGCTTGAAGGTTTGGAAGATGCAGCTACTTCTTAACCCTGCAAGTAAAATATAATACCAGGAAGAACACTGAACAACAAAGGTTGATTAAGCCTTGGGACAGGGTCAAATTAAGGATATGGACAGTCTGTCCATCCTTAAAGCCTCTGTGTGGGTTAAGGAGTCAAGGTCCATACAGGGCCTGGCACCAAGGAAACCTCTGAGTTGAGCCAAACCACTCAAGGTGTCCATTGATATCTGGGTGCCAAAGAACCTACAAGGATCTCAAGGCAGGAGTAAAGGAGAAAGGAGAGAAATAGAAGTAAAAGAAAGAGAGGGATGAAGGAGAGAGAGAGAGAGAGAGAGAGAGAGAGAGAGAGAGAGAGAGAGAGGAGGAGAGAAGAGAGACAGGGCAACAAGTGCAGTAAACTTATTTATTTTTTAATTAATTTTTCTGGTACTTTGGAAATGAACCCAGGGTCTCACACATGCTTTGCAAATGCTCTACCACTGAGCTGCACCTCCAGCCCATTTTCTATTTTTATCTTGAGACAGGATCTCACTAAGCTACATAGGCTGTCTCTGGCCTCAAACCTTAGATCCTCCTGACTCCACCTCCCAAGTTGCTGGGATGACAGGCATGTGCCACGGTGCCTGGTAGAAATACAGAAGGTTTGGGAAGTTTCTTGCTATGGCTCCTGGTAAATAGACAGGACTAGAACCAATTCAGTAAGAAGTTAAGTTTTTGAGAGAGTGGTACCCACAAAGGAGCCATCTGCTTAAATAAAAACAGACTGTCATTGCTTGGAACTAAAAATAACATTGGGTTGCCAAACACCTGTAGATGTTGGCCACAGAGGGAAAAGCTGCTTAGTCACTTCAGAGGGCAGAGTCCCTAAAACCCATCCTGGAAGTAGCCATGGAGGAAAACTGAAAATGCAGACCTTCCAAGGTGGTGGATGACAGAGAACCCCACACTTGAAAAAAATGGGATCAGGACCAACTTAAAAACATTGCTCATTCCCAAGGGTCTCTTGGAACTCCCATAGTGTAGTCATGAGCACATGAGATGTTCTAAGGGCTCTGTCTTAAGGCAGGACCCTAGCATGACTTGAACTTCTCATTTCCTCCATCTCAATGGTCCTAACATAATTTGAGAGTTTTAGATCTAGGTTTCCGATCATTATTTTAAAAAATCATAATCACTGTGTAACTTATTTTGGCCCCTAAATAACATTGACTTGTGTTTTCAACATTACACTCAGACCTGAAATAATTATAAGACATTTCTATTTACATAGTTTCAGAGAACAATTCCAGATTTATAAATTCTTTATTTTCAGCTCTTAATTTTATTGATTACTTTTAGTAATTTTTTTCAAGTTACATGAAGGCACTGTGACTGGGCAACTGTGTTATTTCAGGCCTGAGATGTAAATCTTAAGAGTTCTCAGATCTTCATCTCCACACCCAGTGACTCAGTATACAGCCTTAGGCCAGATAGCTTAACAAATCTGTTTATTTTCTCAATATGAAGGGAAATTAAAACTTTCTGACCTCTGAAAGATTTTGTATGAAGATTTGTCTGATATAAAAAATCTAATACATATGCAGTCATTGTTTCTTTGAAATAGACACCATCAAAAATTCAGGATAAGCATATGGCACAGGGAAGGGCTTTCTGTTCTTGCTGAACCCTCTAGCACATTTAAGTTCAATGGGCTCTGTCACTCAGGCACAAGTGTTTATTAACATGTAATTTGCCTTTTAGTCACTAAGAAGGGCTTCCAAATGTGCAGTATTTCTCTTTCTGAGTCTGGCTAAAGAATATATGTGACAAACCAGTGGCCAAAATTATACTAAATGGGGAAAACCTAAAAGCATTCCCACTAAAACCAGGAATAAGACAAGGGTGTCCACTCTCCCCACTCTTATTTAATATAGTGATTGGAGGTCTGTCCAGACAGCTAAGGAAAGAAAAAGAAATAAATGGGACCAAATAGGGAACAAAGAAGTCAAATTATCCCTATTTGCAGATGACATGATCCTATACTTAAAATACTCTAAAGATGCCATGAGAGTATATTTAAAGCTAATTACCTCCTTCAGCAAAATATCAGGATAAAAATTAACATTCAAAAATCAGTAGCATTCCTACATACAAACAATGAACTGGAAGGAAAAGAAATCAAAACAACAATCTTATCCACAATAGACCTCCCCAAAATTAAATATTTAGGAATAAATCTAACCAAGGATCCTAAAGATCCCTACAACACAAACTTCAAAACACTAAAGAAAGAAATTGAAGAAGACACTAGAAGGGAGAAAGACCTCCCTTGCTAATAAATTGTTGTTAGGTGCCGTCGAGTCGGTATCCGACTCATAGCGACCCTCTGTACAACAGGGGAAACACTATTGTCAGTGCTTCTCTGCTGTTCATAGGGTTTTCAATGGCAGATTGATTTTTGGGAGGGGGTTGCCAGGTCCTTCTCCCAATGCTAATAAATTAGAAGAATTAATATTGTGAAAATTGACATACTACCAAAAGTAATCTACAGGTTCAATGCAATCCCCATCAAAATTCCAATGATATGCTTCACAGAAATAGTAAAAAATCAAACCTAAAACTCGTATGGAAGCACAAAAAAACACAGCATAACAAAAACAATCATAAGCAGCAAAAACAGTGTAGGAAGCATCACAATACTTGAACATCAAACTATATCACAGGGTCATGGCTATAAAGACAGCTTGCTATTGGGGGGAAAAAAAGAAAGAAAATAAAAGAAAAAAATAGCAGGAGGATAAGTGGAACAGAATAAAAGACCCAAGATATACCCCTGTGCAACTATAGCCACCTGATTTTGACAAAGGTGCCACAGACATACATTGGAGTAAAGACAATCTTTTCAACAAAAGGTGCTAGGAAAATTGGATATCCATATATAGAATACTGAAAGTAGACCCATATCTCTCACCCTGTATGAAAATCAACTCAAAATGGATCAGAGATCTTAATGTAAAACCAAAAACTTTGAAGCTACTTGATGGAAATATAGATAACATAGACCAACACATAGCCTCAGAAAAGTATTTTCTTAACAAGGCTCTGATTGCCCAGGAAATAGCACCAAGAATAGACAAATGGGAGCACTTATAATTTAAAATTAAAGTTTCCTGTTGCACAGCAAAGGAAATAATTCCTAGAGTAAAGGAAGAGCCCACTGAATGGGAGAAAATCTTTGCCTCTTATATATCTGACAGAGAATTAATATACAGGATACATAAAGAACTTGAGAAATTAAACACCAAAGTAACAAATAATCCAATAAATAACTGGGCAATGGAACTGAATAGACAGTTCTTAAAAGAAGAAATACAAATGACCAATAAACGTGAAAAAATGTTCAACATCTTAGCCATCAAGAAAATGCAAGTTAAAACTCCAATGAGAGTCCATCTCACACCAGTCAGAATGGCTAACATTAACAAAACAAGCAATAACAAAAGCTGGTAAAGATTAGGGGGGAAAGGAACTCTTTTACACTGCTGGTGGGGCTATAAATTAGTAGAGCCATTATGGAAATTAGTATGGAGCATCCTCAGAAATCTAAGAATATAACTACCATATGGTCCAGCTATACCACCTTTAGGTATATACTCAAAGGAAGATAAGGCATTATGCCACAGAGACATCTGCACTTCCATGTTTATAGCAGCACTTTTCAGAATTGAAAGAATATGGAATAAGCCCAGATGGCCATCAATAGATAATTGGATTTAAAAATGTGGTATATGTACACAATGGAATATTATTTAGCAGTAAAGAATTATGTCATTTGCAGCAAAATTGATGGACCTGGAAATCATCATTTTAATTGAAATAACTCAGACTCAAAAAGAAAAATAAGGCATATTCTCCCTCATATGCAGGAACTAGATCTACCTTAAGGAAAAAAAATATATACAAACACACACATCTAAAATATCTCTGTATATTTAAGATTAAACATACATGTAGGGGAGTGGAGTAGTAGGAAAGGAAGGGTGATGGAAAAATTTGGAGGGAGAAGGGGAGTAACATAGAAGGGAAAAGAAGAAGAGGATAAGTGAAAAATGCAGGATGCAATTCTATGAAAATCCCATAATGACTCTTACAATGCTATATGCAATTTTAAAAAATAACAATATACCTGTAAAATTATCATTACATGTTAATCAAAACCTTTTTCTAAAATGTTTAAAAAGGTGGAAATATCAATAATCCTGATTTGATAATTGCACACTGTATTTATGGATTGACTTATCATCCCCAAAATATGTACAATTAAAATACTATTAAATGTATATAACAACACACATTTGTTGAGCACTGCAATGTAATAAATACTACTATTAGCTGTACATGTATTTTCCTATTTAAAACTCAAAATAACACTGAGTCTGTGAGACTGTTATCCCCATTTTATATATAAAGAGTGTGAGGCACAAAGAGTTAAATAAACTTGACAATATCACACAGTGAGTAAATGGTGAAGCCAGGGCTCAAATCATAGCTGTTTGGATCCAGAGTTCTATTAAAGGCAAAGGGAGCACCTGACACATTTCAGAGTCCACCTTCCTCAAGGCTCTCTCATACTGTTTTATATTACTATATCTAGAATTCTTTCTTTTGGCTTGGGAAAATGGAGTTGATTTTTGTGACATAATACATCACTTTCTGTTTGTTCATCCCGTGCAGGCCTCAAGAATCTAAAGGATCACTAATAGTACCCTGGGAACGTGAAGAGTCGGAAGGATGAAGCTGCCATCCGGTTACTCCTCTCCTCTGATGTGAGTCAAACGATCTAAAGAAGCATGAAAAGGGAGACAAGGATCAATGTTCTCCTAAGACAGGATGAACTCCAGTTTTGAGGAAGTAAATGTGGACTCTAAACCACTTTTATGTTCCACATCGGACTAGCTGACTAAAAGATAGAGTGAAAATTATTTCTAAAAAATCACAGAAAGAAGATAGGGGAAGGTTGGATAAGGGTTACTGAGACACTGTTAGATAAAAGTAATACGCTCCAGTGTTCTGCAGGGCAGCGGGGTGACTATAGCTAATAAGAAGTTATTGCACATTTTATGAATCTCTAGGGGAAAGAAGTTTGAAGTTACCAAATGCAAAGTAATAGTAAAGCAATGAAAATAATTATTCCAACTTGATCAGTATAAATTATATACATGTATTGAAATACTATACTAGACCACAAAAATATGCATAATTATTACATGTTAATCAAGAAAAAATGTTTAAAAAGAAGGATGTGTCACTACCTTGATTTGTTCATTACCCATTGTATACATGTACTGAATTGTGACACTGTACCACTGTGGTGTCTGATCCTGTCAGACCTCAGAAGCTAAGCAGGGTCAGGCCTGGTTAGTACTTGGATGGGAGACAGCCTGAGAATCCAGGTGCTGCAGGCTTGGGAGAAGGACCTGACAACCCACTCCCAAAAAACAACCCACCCATCAAAACCCTCTGAACAGCAGAGAAGCACTGACAATAGTGTTTTGCCTATTGTACGTAGGGTCGCTATGAGTCAGATACCGACTGGAGGGTACCTAACAACAACAACAACAACCCCACACACATGTACAATTAGAATTTAAAAAAATTAAATCCTAGGACATATCTGTATTAAGGTTATAGACCATAATCTTCATGGTTAAATCAAGCATGTAATTTGTTCTCTTCCCATCTGTTGATCAAGAATGTAGGGTTTATTGAAGACAGAAATAAAATGAGTGAGAAGGACCTCAGCTGTGGGAATCCTACAATTCCAAACCTGATTCCAAGTCCATGTGCCTCATCTCATGATGAGAAATACCTAGGGAGAAAGCAAATAATGTAAAAATCCCCACTGCACCATGGATTTCCTCATGCAGGACACTTTTCTCAACTCTTTAGACATCTCTTATTTAGCTCACGGGGCGACAAGGATAAGAAATCCCTGCTTTTTTAATCTTAAGGGGTCCTGTCCTTTCAAATTCAAGTAGACTGGCAGATTCATTTGTTCTCCCCCCCACACACCTATGTGCAGACTCACCTGCGACTCTAGTGATAGCTCCAGAGAGCTGCCCAAGCCTGCCTCTAGATCTCAAACAGTGTCTTTGAATCTTCTGCATAGCAGTGTTTGATGCCTACACTGGAATAAACAAAAATAACTAAGGAAGACTAGAAATCAACAAATGGACACATAAGATTCCATCCATGTACTAACTTTCCCACTAGCCTACCTGGTAGTGTTCAGTCATGCTCCTAGACTCCAAGGATGGAAGGGGTCAGATGGGGTTAAGTGTCCTTCCTGTAAAAAATAAAGAATAAATTTAAAGATGGTTTTCTAGTATATTCATTTTTTAAAATCTGCTAAGCTGATGAAATCTCTATATATACTCTAGGGGAAATGTAAATAATGTGGCAACACCAAAGTTTGAAATATCTGTTTTTATTCCATTCACAGCTTTTCTTTTTTGGAGCAAATCACCAACATGTTACTAAGGAAACAGGTGTGAAGGTAATGAAGGGTCAGGATCAGAGCAGTGTGGGTACACAGTGTGGGTTCACACAACGCTCGTACCTCAGAGCAGTGGGGAGGTGGCAGTAAGGGGCAGAGAATTCTAGGGGCCAAATGTGTGTGGCTACGTGGTAGGGCTTAACCACTCAGTCAGCTCTAGAGTTTCCAATGGAGGTCATGATTATTTTTCTCCTGAAATTCTTGGCCTCTTGTATTCCCATCTGAGAAACTGTCCTTTGAGCCTCTTGATCTCTGCGAACCATAACAGAATTGGTTGAGCCTTGGTTGTTATTTTATTTTTGTTTAACTTATTATGTTAGTCAGCTTTCATCATTGTAAGAAAATACTGGATAAAACCAGCTTCAAAGCAGAAAAGATTTATTTTGGCTGCAGCCCATGGTTGTCCCAGTGGCTTTGGGGCCTGTGGTGGAGCGGGCTGCTAACCTTATGGTGGCCAGGAGGCAGGAGGGAAAAAGCAGAGGGACTGAGGTCCCAGTATGCTCATCAAGGGCAAGGCCAGGAATCCATGCTCCCTCCACGGGGCCCCATCTTCTGAAGGTTCCACAGCTCCCACCAGCACCATCAGCTGAGATTGGAGCCTTCAACATGAGCCCTTGGGCCGTACTTAAGATTGAAACCAGAACACCCATTTTATTTTACCTTATTTTATTTTGGCCACCGGCACATTCTTCAGCTTATGACAGAATCCAAAGCCTGTCCTATTTCAACATCTCATTTGTGGCTCTGCTGATGCCAGTTCTGTGGACTGTGCCTGCCTAACGTGCTCAGGCAGAATGAATCCTCCTACACTTTTGTCCTGGACTGCAAATTCCATGCCCAAACAAACCCCCAGATTTCTGAGAGATTGAGATACCTATTTCACTTCCTTCTTACTTATGTATAGGTTGCCAAGCCTTCCAGGCTTGTGTAAATAAGGCTTCATCTCTTATTGAAGTGAGATGTCTTTCTCCTCTGCCATCTGAGCTGTTTATCCCTACTGCTCAGGACCCAGTTCTGTCTGTCTTGCTTCACCTGCACGAGCTTCATCCACTTCTGGTTTGATTCCTTTGCTTCCTGGCCATTATTCCCCTCCAGACAGCACTCTCTGTCCTCCTGCTGGGGACACACACTCCAATGTCGCCCACCAGATCTGAAAATAAAATGATGTAAAAATTACTTGTTTTTTGCCAAGACTTGGATGGGAAACTTAGATGGGAAGGGGGAGGGGGAAGCATAGGGGAGGGTAAGGGGTAACCCATATGAATAATGTTTATCAAATTGCATATATGAAAATTGTCACAATGAAAAGCATGTCAAAATGAATCACATTATGATGTACATTAAAAATTTCTAATAAAAAAAAGAAAGATTGAAAAAAAATATTGTTCTGGCTTAAAGAGAAATCTCATGTCAAAGTCATAAAAGCTGATTGATTTTGAAGCATTCCATTCTTTAAACAACCTCAGATCTGCCCATGTGGGTTGCATGTTTCCCTCCTGTGACACACATGGTCCTCCTGTTCACTCTTGGTTGTGGTTTGGTCCTTTCAGTGTTTGATTTCCCCTACAGAATCTACTCCAAAACTTCAGCCTTCTCCTGGAAGAGGCTCCTTATCATCACTTAGTGAACCCCAGGTATGGATCCAATTGCTCCCAAGATCCATCTTTGCCAACTGTACATAGGTAGGGCACACTCCTCATCAAGCACATTATTGAAGCTATTTCAGTTATTTTCCCTCTCTTTTTCCCTCACAGAGATCCCTGTCATTCCTTAAAAATAATCTTTTTTCTCACCCATGTGAAACAACAAAGATCTTAGGTGAGTTTCATATGCTAAAGTTTATTGTGTTTTCATCTACCCTTCCTTTGTCCTTTCCTCAGAAGAGGAGGTTTCTCTTCTATTCCAGGATGAGCCCACTGCACTGTTAGTTATTGTAAGAGATACCTTAGAGGGCAAAAGCCCTAGGCCTGAGTCTCACTTCTTCCATTGTTCTTAGGTCTGGTCCAACTCAGTCTGGTCCAACTCACACTGACACTCATACAACAGAATGAAACATTCTTCAAAACTGCTTTGCCCGCCACTATGTCAGTGTTTCTCTGGTATTCATAGGGTTTTCAATGGCTGATTGTTTCAGGAGTGGGCTGCCAGGTCCTTCTCCCATTTTTGCAGTGCCAGGGATCAAACTCAGGGCCTCAGAGAGTGCAGATTGGCACTCTACCAGCTGAGCTAGTGGCTACATTTGTAATGTATGAAGTGAAAATCATTCTACCTATTGGGGAGAATGGTTGGAATGGTGTAAGTATCCCTTGATATGCTCCTGTGACATAGGAAATGCTTGAAAGTAAGTTTAACTCTCATTTGAGCACCTCCATTCACATCTCATCCCACCCCATTTTCAGTGAATGTCTCCAAGTCTCATCACCCCATGGCTTCCTCAGTCTCTCCCTCAACAGGAAGAGTGTGTTCTTCCCAAGCCTTCCCTGGACCAGGAAATGATAGCCCCATTGCTCAGGCCAACACAGTTAGAGTCATCTGTGACTCCTCACTTTTTATCTCATCTCACATCTAATCCACCAGTAAGTCCTGTCACCTCAGAGCGACCTTAGAACTATATCTAGGTACCCTGCTCTATCTTCACTGCTACTGCTTTGAGCTGTGCCACCTTCATTTCTCACTTGGATGAGGGGAAGAGGCTCCATGCTGGTCTCCCAGATTTCCACAGCTATTCTTGACTCAGCAGCCAAAGTGATTGGAGCAGCCACTGCCTGGCTCAGAACCTGCAATAGCTCCCCTCTCATGCAGAGTCAAAGGCCAAAGTCCAAGAAAAACCTGACAGCCTTCTCGATCTGGTCCCCCATTTACTCCTTGACATCATCTCTTCGTGGTCTTTCTTCTGTTCCTGCCCCTGGACCTGTCAGGCATAACCCCTCATCAAAGTATTTGCACTTGCTCTTCATTCAGCATAGTCTGATTTCCCCAGATAGCTGGATCAGTCTTCAGCTCAACTCAGTGAAGCCTTGCCTGGAAGCCTTACCTAGTCTTTATCACTTCAAAGAATTGTAACCTTTTTTAAAAGTAATAGTCATGACCATAAACCCCACAAAAACAGTGCCTTGGGTTCTGTATGACATACCTGGAAAGTTCTACAGCAGCAATGAGGGACTGGTAGAAAGGCCACTATGCACCATAGTTCCATCAAAGACACAGGATTCCTGCTTCCCTCAGCTGGAATGACAACACCCCACTTCAAGAGAAGTCAGAGAGATTCTTCACATGGACAGCCTCAGACCGGGATCACCCTTCCCACTTGTCTTCACTTCCAAGAACTCTTGTCCTTAGTGAGCAAGGTTGGCCCAGGTTACTGTATACCCTAGGAGTACATTCTGCACTCCTATCAGCATGACTTCTGGGCTGGTTCAAGAGCAAAGTCCCATATTTTCCCACAGTTGGAAGGTTGTTTTGTATTGATAGTATTGTGAATAAATAGTGAGATCAAACTACAGGGCTCCATCCCCAACCCTTCCAGCTGTGGTTCGGAAGCAGTTGGTGTTAATATTGAACAAACATCAGGCACCCACTGGGTACTTCAGCCATGATCGTACTTTTTTCTTGAAGAAAGTAAGAGGAGACTCTCTTGGCGACTTCACCAGAGACACACATAAAGCAGAGGGTGCTAGGATCCGAGGAGGAGGGGAGGAGGCCTTGCCGCACTTTGCTCTGGCTGGCTGCCTACTCAACCAGGAGGCTTCCACATGTGCTGAGTGACTGCAACCCTACTCACCAGAACTTGTATGCACTACCACTTACCAGAGATGGGAGAGTGAAAGCACATGATGGACATCCTGGGGTACTCCGTGATCATGGAATTGTTACAAGTAGCTGGGATGATGATCAGGGAAATGATAGTCACTACAAGCAGTTATCTTTAATGTGTTGCTGGTGGCAAATTCATAAAACATGGCCTGCCATCTTCACTCTTCTACCAAGAAAAAGGACACCCACTGTCTTTTAGAGTAGAAGAATGATAGTTACCAAAAATCTCTTTACATGGCAAACCGCAAGATTACTGGGCTGATTTCTTTCAAAGAAGATCAACATTCCATTATCTGCACTCAAGATATCTTGTGGCAAATGATTAAAAAGAAAAAGCATTTTATTGGGAACCAAACAGAAGGAAACAAAATGAATACAGAAGAAATATGAAAATAGCTATAAAAGTAGAACATCAAGGAAAATAAGCAGAGGAAGATGAGGGACATCTCTCTGGCCACTGGGCTTGGTGGGAGTTCAAGTTCCAGATGAAAGGGTAGCTGGAGATTCCTGAGCAGATGGTATCCAGGAACTCCCTTGCTGTTTGTGGTGACTGAGAGAAAAGAATAGTGGTTATAATTGCAATTGTTTTCTCTCTTCCTTCTTTTTTTGACATTTTTCTAATTATAAGACCAGTAGTTCTGGGTTCGATCCTCAGCACCACAAAAATGGAAGCAGGACCTAGCAGCCCACTCCCAAAAGAATCCCAAAATAGTCAGCCATTGAAAACCCTATGAATGTCACAGAAGCACTGACATAGCACCAGGCATGGCACAAAGTTGGGGAGTGTGTTGTTCTGTTGTATATAGAGTTGCTATGAGTTGGACCCAACTCAACAGCACCTAACAACAACAATGTCTTATATTGTTGTCGTTATTGTTAGGTGCCATCAAGTCGAGTCCGACTCATAGCGACCCTATGTACAGCAGATCGAAACACTTCCCGATTCTGTGCCAGGCAAACGATCTTATTTATGTTTAAGCCCATTGTTGCAGATACTGTGTCAATCCATCTGGTGGAGGGTTTTCCTCTTTTGCGTTCACCTGCCACTCTTCCAAACATGATGTCCTTCTCCAGGGATTGATCTCTCCTGACTACATGTCTGAAATATGTAAGACGCAGTTTGGCCATTCTTGCTTTCAAGGAGCACTCTGGTTGTACTTCTTCTAGGACAGATTTGTTGGTTCTTTCAGCAGTCCATGGTATATTCAATAGATGTCTCCAGCACCACAATTCAAAAGCATCAATTCTTTTTCT
>VMDO01022864.1:0-32723 GCA_007922755.1 Pedetes capensis | reverse complement strand
GCATTACAAAAGGTACTTAAAGAAATCCTATCCGCAGAGCAAGAAGAAAGGCAGACACAACTAGGAGAATACAGGAAGGAATACATCCCATGAGAAGAAAATATGAACAAGTGAAAGCTAAGAAAGAAGCAAGGATTTCTAACATAATAAACTAGAAAACCACTAATATGAAGAGGAAAGAAAGTAAAGAAAAATTAATACTCAAACCAACTACAGAAGCAAGCAAAATGATGCCAAAAAAAAAAAAACACCAATTCCTCTTAATAATGACCCTCAATATAGATGTTCTTAACGTTATACTGAGGCTTGGATTTAACTCAGTTGGTAGAGTGCTCTTCTGCAGTCTCTAAGATCCCAGGTTTCATCCCCAGCACTGGAAAAATGGGGGAAGGGCATGACAATCCACTCTGGAGGCAATGCTGAAACAATCAGCCATTGAAAACCCTAGAATAATCACTATGAGTCAGATGCTACTAACAGCGCCTAACAACAACAACCACGTTATACTTTTAAAAAAGATTAGACAATTGGATTAAGAAAGAAAAACCAACTATTTGCTATGTTCAAAAGACACACTTCATTTAAAAAGACAGACTGAAAATGAAAGGATGGAAAATCATTTCCAAAAGATGGGCAAATCAAAAAAAGCAAGGGATGCTATGCTGACATCTACCAGTTTACTTCAACCCAAAATTAATCAGAAGAGGCAAGCTGCTACATACGAATAAAAGGAACAATCAATCAAGAAGACATAATGACTGTCATTATGCACTACACACTGGCATGCTTAATTTCATAGAGCAAACATTACAGATAGATCTAGATATAATAATAGGTGACTTCAATACCCAACTCCCATAAACAGATCATCCAAAAAATCAACAAAGAAACTCTAATGTTAAGCAACACGATAGACCAAGTGGACATGTCAGACATCTACAGAAAATTTATGTAAGAGATGTGGAATACACATTCTCAGCACTGCATAGACCTTTTTCTAAAATAGGATACATTTCAGCTCACAAAACTAGCCTTAACAAATACAAAAATAATGAAATCAATTTTTGCATCTTATCCGGTCATAATAGAATAAAACTAGAAATCAATAGCAAGAGAAATTACACAAATATTACAGATATTTGAAAACTGAACAATGCACTTTTGAACAGTCAATGGGTAACTGAAGAAATCAGAGAGGAAATTTGAAAACACAAATTACCAAAAGTAGTTTAATGAGGGAAGTTCATATCTATGAGTGCTTACAATAAAAAAATCAGAAACAGATCAAATAAATAACTTAATGGTACACATTAAGACATTAGGAAAACAACCACAAGACAATCCCAAAATTACTAGGCAAAAGAAATAATAAAGATCAAAGCAGATATCAATGAAATGTAAACTAAAACAACAATGGGGAAAAAATCAAGGAAACAGAGTTGATTCATTGAAAAGATGAATGAGATTGGCAAACCTTTAGCTAAACTAACCAAAAGACAGAGAATTTCCAATTAATGAAATTAGAGATGAAAAAAGGCATAATTACAACAGATCCCAAAGAAATATGGTGTATCATCAGGGATGATTTCTAGACCTTGTACTCCCTAAAAAGGGAAAATATGAAATAAATGCATTCACAGCTGAATTCTGTCAAACCTTTAAATTAGAATTAATACCTATCCTCTTCAAACTATGCTATGAAATAGGAAGAGAGGGAATACTCCCAAACTCATTCTATGAAGTAGTATCACTCTGATGCCAAAAGTAGATAAGGGCACAAAACTTTCTCAGATGAACATAGAGGCAATAATTCTCATTAAAATACTTGGAAACCCAATACAATAACACATAAAAATGTTCACACACCATGATCAAGTGGGTTTCATTCCACAGATCAAAGACTGACTCAACATACACAAATCAATCAATAAATGTAATGGAACACATTAATAGACACAGAGGCAAATAACATGATCATTTCAATAGATACAGAAAAATCCTTCGACATACATCAACACATCTTCATGATGAAAGTCTTGAAGAAATTGGTAATAGAAAGAATATACTTCAACATCATCAAGTCTATATACCACAAAAATATAGCCGTCCTTATAGTAAATGGGGAAAAACTGAAACCATTATCTCCAAAATCAGGAACCAACAATTCTGTCCTAGAAGAAGTGCAACCAGAGTGTTCCTTGGAAGGAAGGATGGCTAGAGTGTGTCTTACATATTTTGGACATGTAGTTGTGTTGTTGTTAGGTGCCATCAAGTCAGTATCCGACTCATAGCTAACCTGCATACATCAGGTGAAACACTATTGTCAGTGCTTCTCTGCTATTCATAGGGTTTTCAATGGCAGATCGATTTTGGGGAGTGGGTTACTGGGTCCTTCTCCCAAGCCTACAGCACCTGGTGTTCCCAGGCGGTCTCCCCTCCAAGGACTAACCAGACCCAACTCTGCTTAGCTTCTGAGATCTGGTGGGATGTGATACCACAGGGCCACGGCTGGAGGTGAACATGTAGTTAGGAGAAACCAGTCCTTGGAGAAAGACATCATGTTTGGGAGAGTGGCAGGTCGATGAAAAAAGGGAAAGCCCTTCACCAGGTGGATTGACACAGTGTCTGCAACAATGGTCTTAAACAGAAAATATTCTTCAGACTTACTTCATATGATTCAGAGAAAACTTTGTGATAAAGGTGCTGGAGAAGAGCTGTATGAAAAATGGTGGGTGAGCATTACTATTCTGCCCTCATGTTGCCTGCTAACTGCTGTATGCTAGGCAATTAATCATCCATCTACAGTCCCCAGTGTACTGTTCATACTTTATGACAATTTGTGTGGAATAGAAAAAACAGCATAGATTCAGAGAAAAAGCTGAAGGCTTCCAGGAAGAATAATTAATTCTTTGCTCTTCTTTCTGTACTGTCCACTTGAAGAAACAAGTAGAGTTTATCATTGGACATAACAGAAAATGAACTAGAAAAAGTCACTAGAATGTATTCCAAGAAATACATATTCCAATGTTATTCTCTGACAATCATAAATACGTGGTGAGGGACTAGTTAGTGAAGATTTCAATCTAGCTTTTCCCTTTTGCAAAATATAAGAAGATATTTAAGAGACTTCAATGAATAGTGACAGGTTAATTTGCAGGGAAAAGTGTGATGAAAGGAAGGAAGGAAAGGAGACCCTGTAGCTTATGCCTTGACCAAACCTTGAGTGCTCCTATCAATGAAGAAGGAGAGGCTGGAGACTGGAGATGGTAGCAGGAATCAGAATCTCATTTTCTCATGTCATTTCAAAATAAAAGCATCTGATATACTTTAAAAGGTGTAAAATAGTTTATTTCATGTATCTTTCAGCAAGTATGGCTTAAATCCTTTAACCAAGCTTCAGTAGAAAAGCCTATCATTTCAAATATCACTACAAGCCTGTCTTGACTAGTAGAATTGGCCTTAGATTTAACTTCAATAATCCTTTACAAACCCAATTTCTTGTGTATAAAGTTAGATCCTTAGAATAGATAGCCACATGCCTAGTGTTTAGTTCTCTCATGCACGTAGTATTACTTTGAATGATTTAATTAATATTATAGATATGATGTTTATTACTTATAAATGTTGCCCCTGGTTATATTCAGGAAACTTTGATTTTGGAAAGAGTTCCACCATTCCTAACTGTTAAGGATAGCTGACTGTACCGAAACTACTTGTAAACACTAGGAATTGTATGGTATACCTGCTTTCCATAGGGAATCTGAATGTTAGTATTTGGTAGGTGGAGGGGTCCTATATGATCACTTGCCAACAGGAGCCTGTGCATGGAGTGTCTAATCATTTTTCTTTTTTTCTTGGAAATTTTTAATGTACAACTTAATGTGATTCATTCTGACATGCATTTCATTGTGACATTTCCATATATGCGTTTCATTGCACATTGCACAGATAACTTCCCTCTTACCCCCTTTTGCAACTCCCCCCCCCCACCAAAGGCCTCTCCTCTACTTGCATGTCTTCTTCTGGAATTATTTTTACATATACCCTTGCATCCCAATTATGATTTAAGTCCCAACTTTTATCTGTAGTGATCATTTTACATTATCCATAGTATTACATGAGTAATCTAGCCCATTTGTATTATTACCATTCTTTGGTATTGTTGGTATAGTTATTTCCTAAACCATTAAACTTGGGCTATTTACTTTGAGGTCACCCTCTCTCTCATTCTTCGCTCCTCCTTTTCCCTCCTCCCCCTCCTATCTTCTCCCATCATCACTTCCTTTTCCTAGATCCCTCCCTCCTTCCTTCCATTCCCTGAATTTTCCCTTCTCCATTGTGTTGACTTTAGCTTTTTATTATATTCCAATTTATGTATCGGATTTTTTCCTTCTTTTAAATTTGATTCAGCTCCTACATATGAGTAAGAGAACATGTAGTATATCTCTTTTTGGGCTTGTGTTCATTCACTTAAAATAATTTTCTCCAATTCCATCCATTTTGCTGCAAATGACGTTATTT
Organism: Pedetes capensis; assembly: GCA_007922755.1. Taxonomy (NCBI): domain Eukaryota; kingdom Metazoa; phylum Chordata; class Mammalia; order Rodentia; family Pedetidae; genus Pedetes; species Pedetes capensis. Next base: position 28,202 of record VMDO01022864.1, on the reverse strand, counting down.
CCTTGTTGTTGTTTTTTTTTTTTTGATTGCTGAGTAGTGTTCCATTGTGTATATGTGCCACAGTTTTTTATGCACTCTTCTGTTGATGGGCACTTTGGTTGATTCCTTATCCTTGCTATTGTGAAAAGTGCTGCATTGAACATGGAGATGCACGTGTCTCTGTGGTATGATGACTCATCTCCATTTGGGTATATTCCCAATAGTGTCATAGCTGGGTCATAAGTTGGATCTATTTTTAGTTTTTTAAGGTACCTGCTGTATTGATTTCCAAAGTGGTTGGACTAATTTACACCTCCACCAGAAGTGTAAAAGTGTTCCCTTTGCTCTGCAGCCTCGCCAGCATTTGTTGTTTTTTGTTTTATTGATCGTGGCCATTCTTACTGGTGTAAGGTAGAATCTCAGGGTTGTTTTAACTTGCATTTCCCTAATTGCTAGGTATGTAGAGCATTTTTTATGTGCTTCATAGCTTTATGGGCCTCTTCATTTGAGACCAGTCTGTTTAGTTCTTTTCCCATTTGTGTATTGGGTTATTTGTCTTCTTGGGTATTATTTTCTTGAGTTCTTTATAAATTCTAGTAATTAGACCTCTGTTGGATGTATAGATTGTGAAGATTTTTTCCCATTCAGTGGGGATTTCCTTGACTCTCTTGATTATTTTCTTTGCTGAACAGAAGCTTTTCAATTTCTTGTAATCCCATTTATCTATTCTTGTTGCAATTTCTTCAGCAATTGGATTCCTATTCAGGAAATACTTTCCTATGCCTATACGTTGTCGCATATTGTCTATCCTATCTTCTATTAATTTTAAAGTTTCTGGTTTTATGTTGAGGCCTTTTATCCATTTGGAGTTAACTCTCCTGCATATTGAAAGATGAGGGTCAGTTTTTATTTTTCTGCAAGCAGATATCCATGTTTCCCGGTACCATTTATTGAAAAGTCCATCCTTTTCCAATTTACTTGCTTTGCTCCTTTGTTAAAAAACAAGTGGCTGTGTGTTTGTTGAGGTATTTCTGGATCTTCTGTTCTGTTCCACTGCTCTTCAGGCCTATTTTTGTGCCAGTACCAAGCTGTTCTTGCTACCACTGCCCTGTAGTATAGATTAAAGTTAGGGATTGTGATTCCACCTGCACTAGTTTTGCTGCTTAAGAGTTTTTTGGCTATACATGGATTTTGTGATTCAATGTGAATTTTTGGATCATTTTTTTCTATTTCTGTAAAGTCTGTCATTGGGATTTTATTGTGGATTGCATTAAATCCATAGGTATCTTTTGCTAGGATACCATTTTTACTATATTGATTCTCCCAGTCCAGGAGCAGGGAAGGTCCTTCCATTTTTTAGTATCCTCTGCAATTTCCTTCTTTAATGTTTTGAAATTTTCTTTGTAGAGGTCTGTAGGGTCTTTGCTTAGATTGATTGCAAGGTATTTAATTTTCTGCTGGGCTATCATGACAGGTATTGTATCTGTAATTTCCTTCTCTTCCTGCTTACAATTGCTGTAAAGGAATACTATTGATGTTTGCGTGTTACTTTTATATCCTGCCAATTTGCAGGAATTGATTAGATCTAAAAGTTTTCTGGATGAGGTTTTGGGACCCTTAGGTAAAGTATCATGTCATCCACAAATAGTGATAGTTTGACCTCTCCATTGCAAGTCTGTATCCCTTTGATTTCTTTCTCTAGTCTGATTGTCCTAATGAGGACTTCAATCACAATATTAAATAGAATAGGAAATAGTGGACATCCTTGTTCCAGATCTTAGAGGAAATATTTTCAATTTTTCTCCATTAATATAATGTTGGCTGTAGGTCTGTCAAAGATGGTTTTTATGATGTTAAGGTATTTGCCTATTGTACATATCTTCTCCAGGGTTTGTATCATGAAAAGATTTTGCCCTTTGTCAATGGCCTTTTCAACATCCATTGAGATTATCATGTAAATTTTTGTTTTCAAGTCTCTTGCTATGTTGACTTACATTAATTGATCTCTGTATGTTGAACCACTGTGCATCTGTGGAATAAATCCCACTTAGTCACAGTGAACACTCTTTTTCATATTTTCCTTGATTCGGCTTGCCAGGATTTTGTAAGGATTTTTGCATCCATATTCATAAGGGAAATGGGTCTATAACTCTCTATCTTAGATGTGTCTTTTCCTGGTTTAAGTATGAGGGTGATGGTATCTTTCTAGGATGACTATGGGAGTGTTCCCTCCTTTTCTGCTTTTTGCAATAATTTGAGGAAGACAGGTATTATATCTTCTTTGAAGGCTTGGTAAAATTCTGCTATGAACCCATCAGGTCCTGGGCTCTTCTTTGTTGGGAGACTTTTTATTATCTTTTCTATTTCAGCATATGTAATGGGCTTGTTTAGGTCAGTTATGTCTTCTGGGGTTAATTTTCATAAATCGTATGTGTTAATAAATTTATCCATTACTTCTGTATTTTTGTATTTTGTGATGTACAGTCTCTCAATGTAATCCTGGATGATTTTCTGTATTTCATTGTAGTCAGTGGTTATGGTCCCATTTTCATTTCTTATATTTACTATGTTGGCTTTTTTCTTTTTCTTTTTGATGTGATTGGCCAGGGGAGTGTCTATTTTATTAATATTTCAAAGAACTAGCTCTTAGTCTCATGGATTTTTTTGAATTATCTTCCTAGATTCTAATTGAGATGCTTCTGCCTTTACCTTGGTAATTTCTTTCTGGATGCTCCTTTTAGGATGTTGTTGATTTTCTAGCATCTTGAAGTGTGTCATTAGGTCATTTATTTGGCTCTTCTCTACTCTATTGATTAAGGTACTTAATGCTATAAACTTCCCTCTTAAAACTGCCTTTGCTGTATGCCATATGTTGTAGTAGGATGTGTTTTCATCATCATTTGATTGCAGGAATTTTTTACTTTCCGTTTTGATTTCTTCAGAAACCCATTAGTCAATCAGCAGTATATTATTTAGTCTCCATGAGTTTGTAAAATTTCTGGAATTATTCTTGCTTTTGAGTTCCAATTTTATTTCATTGAGGTTTGATAAGGTACAGGGGACAACTTCTACTTTTTTGTATTTATTGAGGGCATTTTTATGGACTAGCATATGGTTATCTTAGAAAACATTCCATGTCAAGCTGAGAAGAATGTCTATTCCTCATCGTATGGCTGGAATATTCTTTATATATCTGTGAGATCCAATTGGTTTAGGGTGGAGATTAGGCTTGTCATTTCTCTGTTGATTTTCTGTTTTGATGACCTTTCTTTTGGCGAAAGTGGGATATAGAAGTCTCCATGATTGTTGTGTGTGGTCCAATAAAATTCTTTATGTCCCGTAAAGTCTGTGTTAAAGCTAGATGCCCCAGTATTTAGTAGTGTTATTGGTTCCTGGTTGATTGTTCCTTTTAGTAATATGTAGTATCCTTCTCTATCTCTTCTAATTAGTTTTGGATTGAAAGTTAATCTATCTGATATTAGAATTGCAACACCTGTCTTTTTTGTTTTGTTTTGTTTTCCCCCTGCTTTATACATTGTTTTTCAGCCCTTAATTCTCAATGTATTGCAGACTTGGTTAGTTAGATGAGTTTCTAGAATACTACATATTGAACATTTATATTTTTGCATCCAATTTGCCAGTCTCTCTCTCTTAATTGGTGAGTTAAGACCATTTACATTAATAGTGATTATTGAGAAGTGTCTATTGTTATGCATCCAATAGTTACATGTTGCTGTTTTCTGATTCATGGTTGCTTTATTACTTTCTTGGTTTTCACTCATGTCAACTGTTCAATTCTTTGATCTTCTATATAGAGTTGTCTTATCTCACCTGAATGTGGTAACTGATTTAGGATCCTCTGTAAAGCTGGTTTGGTGTTTGCAAATTATTTGAACATGTCAATATCAAGGAATGTATTATGCTCCTCATCTATTTTCAAAGATAACTTTGCTGGATATTGTACTCTTGGTAGGATGTTGTTATTTTTAGGACGTGAATCATCTGTGTCCAGGCCTTTCTAGCTTTCAGTGTTGATGTAGAGAAGTCTGCAGTTATTTTAATGGGTTTTTCTTTAAATGTTACTTGGGGTTTTTCCCTGGCTGCTTTCAAAATTGCTCCTCTGTTGTCTAACATAAGCTTTCATGCTGTGGTATGTTGTGGGGAGTATGTGTTTGGGTCTATTCTGGATGGGGTCCTGAATGTTTTAGTTGTGTATGTATCCAGACCCTGGATTATCTCTGGAAAATTTTCCTTGAGGATGTCATAAACTAGATTTCTGAACCCTCCAGTAGACCTTTATTCTCTTTCAGGGACACCCTGAATTCTTAAGTTTCATTTTTTCATTCTGTCTGAGGCTACTTGGAAATCATTTTTCAATTCCCTGGGTTGGATTCTCTTGGTGATCTGCGATCTGGGTAATGGTGAATCAACTGCTGCATTTTGTCTACTTCTTCTCCACATTGGGTTGCGATCTCATTGTCACCCTGGTTCTGTCTGCTGTCTGTGCAGTCCACGCGCAGAAGGAATTGTTGGTGAGTTTCCTAAGGGCACAGCACTGTTCAGCTATTAATTTTCTTTTCTTACCCAATCGAATCTCGACCTTTCAGCTAGCACACTCACTTTGACCTTCTATACTGATACCTCCCTATTTAAACTTTCTCTCAATTTGGTGCTATTTTCCTAACCTGCAGGCCCTTTCTCTTTTAATATTTATATTTTACACTACCTCTTATCTAATTTATTACTCTGACTAGTCAATGTGTATTCTACATTAGTTTTTAAGTGATCTTTTTACTCTGGGTGAGAAGGCATGTATTATCTGTCCACCATCTTTCCCTTACCTATACCTCTAATCATTTTTCTATATACAAACATTTCCCATCAACTGTCAGGTTTTCATTGTGGAACAAAAGTCATATTCTGTGTTATTTCCTAGGGAAGGACTCAGAGATTGTGCTTGATTCATTCATCACTTTGTAAATGCACCATTTCCTTCTGTAGATCTTTCCATGTTTCTGAATAATATAAAAGAAATCATATCAATAATTAAAACTATATATTGAGATTGGTAATTTAACAAGACTCTGTCTCAAAATAAAAAATTAGCTGAGGGTGCCACTCATCAGTAGAGTTTCAAAGTACGTGGAAGTCATGGCTTAAACTCCCAAATACCATGAGAGAGAGAGACAGAGAGACAGACAGAGACAGAGACAGAGACAGAGGAGAGAAATAAATGCTGCTTTTTCTCTAAGTTTGGATTTCATTTGAAACATTTCAAAGTATTAAGTATATCAAATTTAAAAATTATAAATCTATGAAAGTTGGATGAAAATATTATTATTATATGTCCATGAAAACTTCACCCATCAATTATTTCTTTTCTTTTTGCCTCAATTGGGCCTCAGGAGTTTATTTACCTACTTTTGGTCATTTCTCCATACATTGCTCAGAGGAAAACTCCTCAAAATGGGTTTTAATATATTGACTAGAGAAATTGTCTAACAGGACATTGGAGAGACAGGCATGGTGGTACATGCCTGTCAACCTAGCACTGGGGAGGCTGAGGCAAGAGAATCTCCATGAATTTGAGGCCAGCCTGGTCTACATAGAGAGTTCCAAGATAGCACTGCGGAGGCTGAGGCAGGAGAATCTCCATGAATTTGAGGCCAGCCTGGTCTACATAGAGAGTTCCAAGATAGCATGGGCTGCACAGTGAAATTCTGAAACCACCACCACTCCCCCAAAAGGAGACATCATACTAGACAAAACTGATACAATTGTAGCCAACTTAAATGGCCCCACTACCTACCAAGGTCAGTGCTCTTACTGGACATCCTGTAGTTGTCCAATGACACACAGCATCGGTTATTGGATAAAGTAAGTGAAAGTATTCTTTTCGTCAGCAGAATATACTTACCCAAGAGTATTGGCCAGTGTTTCTCAAGCTGAGACATGATCTACTCCCTATACCTCAGTCCCTCCACATCTTAGTCCTTGGGACCCTTGCAGGCTGATTTCCATCTCACCTCTCTGCAAGCCCTTCCACAAGGACACCTCATTACCCAGTTTTCTGGAGCTCTGATCCCTGAGCTGCCATATCAGAGCCCTGGGGTTCTCGATCACCCTTCCCATTTGTCTCAGCTTCCAGATCTCATGCAGAATATTTTCTTCTAGCTTGAATGGTATAAAAACACTAACAGATGGATACTGCTAACTTCTACTTCTCTAATACTTGATAATTCTATACCCCCCAAAAAATATTTATCCTCTCCAACTTCTAGCACACAGATTTCCAGCCAAATTATTTTTGCATCCTAATAGGTTACAACATTCAAATAGTACAGACAAGAGTAGATACATGTTGAGGGAAAAGCCATTTTATTTCTTTTCAGAAAGATACCAAAATGTGGTGTTGTTGCTTCCTGAGATATCAACTTAGCTCCAGATTCATGTGAGTAGTGAAGCAATGTACACTAGAGATGACATGCCCAGTCACCAGAATCTGAGACATATTCCAAGTCACTATCCAGGTGCAGGAGCTTCTACCAGAAGTCATGGCAAAGGCTCGATGTTAATGTTCATCAGACAGTGGGAAATTAGGGTGGCCATCATATCTAAAAAGGCAAAGGATAGTGCATAGTGGATTTGATGACTCTGTTTCTAGTAGAAGTCATTCCTATGAAGCTATCATTGGAGTGAAAGTTTAAATTCTTATTTTCTAGTGAATTTTAAAATCTTCATTTCTTTCATAATCATGACTTCAAAAAGATTTTTAAAAACAATTGAATTATTCAAGTTATGTTCCTTTCCCTGGGCTTTATGCAGAAAATACAGAGTCAAATATTTAAGACCACATCTGTCGAAAAAGCAAAGAGACAGCCATTCCTCCTCATTATAAATTCTCAATGAAAGCAGAAACTGATGTGCCTCATTTTGAAAAGAGACAAGTCCAGCTACATACTCTTAACTAATTAATGCTTTTAAGAGATACAGGATACAGGTAGCAATTTCATTTCTATTTTCATAACTGATTATTTACCAAATGCTTACCACATAGAACATATAGTACTAGATTTGCAAATACAAAGAATGTGATATATGAGGTACACCACTACATTTAAGGATTTTACTTTACAAGAACTCCACACCATAATAGACACATAAGCTATAATGGAATAAAAATGATTATTTGTTAAAAATTTAATAGGAATGTAGATTAAGTGATTTGGCTTCTGTATCTTTGCATTATGTTAAGATTTTGTTCTTCATTTTTCTTCATACTAATGCAAATATTAACAATCCTAAAAATATAACTTGCAATTTTTGATCTTGTGCAATTTTGTATTATGCTTATCAATTTTCAAACATTATGACATTCACTTCCATTTTATATTAAACTTACTGCTGGCAGAGGTAATATATATTCCTTGCCTTCCCTCTCTTATATTTCCTACCTCAAATTCTACAGCCATATATGTGTGTGTGTGTGTGTGTGTGTGTGTGTGTGTGTGTGTGTGTGTATGTTTCATGAAGGAAGAATAAAGCTTCATATTGCCAATAAATCCTCTAAAACAATGGTTTTTTTTCTGGTACACTATTCCCCTTAATGCCTGCAGCCATAGCCCTGTGACATCTGATCCCATCAGATCTCGGAGGCTAAGCAGGGTTGGGCCTGGTTAGTACTTGGATCAGGGACCACCTGGGAACACCAGGTGCTGCAAGCTTGGGAGAAGGACCAGACAGCCCACTCCCAAATATCAATCCGCCATTGAAAACTCTATGAACAGCAGAGAAGCACTGACATAGTGTTTCGCCTGTTGTACACAGGATCTCTATGAGTTGGATACTGACTTGACGGCACCTAACAACAACAATCCCCCTTAATGGAAAAAGGACACAGCCATCCCCTCCTAAGGCAATCCTGAAACAATCAGCCATTGAAAACCCTATGAGAGTACCTATGAGTTGGACACGACTAAATGGCACCTAACAACAACAACATACCCCATAGGTTTTTAGCCTCCTTACTATAATTTCATCCACTTTGTTGAGATCTCTGTATTGCAGAAAATCAATACCAAGTATTCTATGGACCACATCATGTCAGCCATTCTCAGGACAACTACAGTATTTAGGCCCTGAAAAAACATGTATTAGAAAGGAAGTGAAACTATCAAAGACATTAAGTTGCTTGAATCTAACGAATCATTTCATATGGAGGAGATGATTTGGACCAGAGTTGGCAACCATAACATTACTATAACAAGCAATTGAAAACATGTTGGAGTTGGAGAAGATGATGTGTAGTTGACTTGGTGAATACTTTAATAAGCTAATTGAAATACTCAGTGTGTATACACTGGATGCATATGAAAATCAGAGGCCTAAATGATATTGGCTGCTGTAGCACATTCCATGGAATATATGAAGTGGTATATTGTAGCAGGTCAGTGCCCCTGGATCTCCTGACTTTATTGGTGTGTCAAAGAAAAGAACTCTTAGACAAACTAGAATGAGAATTCTAGAAAGCTCCGGTTTCATTCCTGAATCAAAATAGTCTTTGCCTTCCTTACTTATATTGAGGAAACTTTTTAACACCCATATTATATTTGTCGTCAAAAAAAAAAAGGAGAAAAATGTATTAACCAAAGCTACTTACCCAGTAAAAACAATATATCGACAATTTCTGTTAAGGCCATCTAGGACTTTCATGTCCTCAGAAGACAACTGGAACTGAAAAACCTATCATACAGGTTGAAAAGGTTTTATTATTATTTAGACTGAATATTTGCCAATCTGGAAATTCAAAATGAATCAGACTGTATGGTGTACGAACAATACGTGAAATCTCTGACAAACTCCAAAAGACATTAAGGAAAACACTCAAGTGAGTAATGAGTACCAGTTGTACAATGAATAGAAATTCGTTCCCATATATACTATATTGCAACTGCACAACATTACGGACAGAAGGAGATTTGAATAAGCCAAAGAAGAAACAAAGCTGACCTGATTCAGAGGATAGTATCATGTTCTCAGAGGATCTAGAAAAATCTAGATCCAAATTTTTGAAATATATAACACAATTCAGTATTTTTCATGGATATAGTTTTATTTCTACATCCCAATAGTGAAAAGAATCAGAAAGTAAAAATGTCATTTTCAGTATAATTTAAAGCAGGAATTCTAAAAATTCTAAGGATGTCTTACTCGAAAGACCCAAGAAATGGCTGGAATTTCTCATTGTATAAATTTGTGCCAATTTAATGATTAAAAAGATGGCCTCTAATTGCTAGCATATTGAAAGAAATGAATCCATAATTTCCTAGTGGTACTTTCAAATAGTGATGCAGAGAAAGAATGACAGAGATAGAATAAAAAATGTCAACAATATAACAATTGAAGTATTTAGATAACATTTATCACACAATTCCTGAAAGTTTTCTGTACATTTGAAACAGAATGTACTGAACAAAATAAATTCCTTAGCATGAAAGTCATAGAATTTAGTGCAATATGAAATGGACTGCCTTAAGAAATGGAAATTTACATCACAATCATGAATTAGAAACCTCAATATTGTCAAAAAACCAATAGTCCCCAAATAATGAATGGTTTCAGTATAATGTCAAACAAGTATTTAAACATATATTCTAGGTGGAAATTAGTAAATTGATTCTAAATTTTATGTTAAGATGTTTCTGTAAAGAATAACCAAGATATTTTTAAATAAGAGTGGCAGTTACGATAATTATCATTCTGGAAAACAAGACTCACTTTCTAACATAATCAAAATAGTAGACAAAAGTAAATACAATGCCAGGCTTGGTGGCACATGCCTATAAATCCCAGCAGCTCACAAGCCATAGGCTCAGTATAGCTCAGAGGTAGACTCCTTGCAAAATATGTGCAAAGATTTCACTGGGTTGAGCCCCCTTGTGAAAAAATTTATGTTAATTGACAATGGGAATGAGGACAAAAATGCACTCATTGATGGGAATTTCTCTTATCCATTGAAAAATTATATGTATATTTGAGTCTGTAGTGCCTTAAGAGAAATACTTATTGAACTTAAGGCCACAGTGGGACAAAAACTATAACACTTTGGAAGATAATGTAGAATAACATTGACATGTTCTGCATAGGGAAACAGGACACTCATCAACTATAAAGGAAAGTCAGGAAGAATTTGAATATATTAAGAGAAAAAAATCCTACTTATGACACGATTTAATACAAAAAAAAGGAAAAAAATATAGATCTTGGAAGAAGACATTTCAAAAAAATACATCAGAATCTGAGACCAGTGAATGTTCAGAATAGAAAGATGCAATAGACTGTACAAATGACTTCTAATATTTCACATTTCCCAGTCTCCACAATCTTTGTTTTATGAATTCATAGCTTCTTCCACCTTTTCAACACCCTTTAAGACTTCTATGGACTATAATGTCCATAGCCAATAGAACTTCCCAGAAGTGATGGTGTGCCTGATCTCAGAATAGACATAAAAGGCTTTCCAAGTATTCAGTCACTATCTCAGAATTCCACAATGTGATGAGGTGAAACCTGGTCTGGCCTGCTGGAAGATGAAGAGGAGAAAGCCCAGCCTTGAACAGAAGAACTTGACTGAGGTCAGGTGAACCAGGACAAATTTTAAAACCATAGAATTTCATGTAATTCCATTTGTCTATTCTTGTTACAATTTCCTGATCAATTGGAGTCTTATAGGATTACATGAAATTAAATGCTTCTGTAAGGTAAAGGAAACAATCAACGGAGTAAGGAAGAACCCACTGACTAGGACAAAATCTTCACACCCTACACATCAGACAGAGGACTAATTTCAAGAATTTATAAAGAACTCAAGAAAGTAATTCCCAAGACCATACATAATCCAATGCACAAGTGGGCAACAGACCTCAACAGAGAGTTCTCAAATGGAGAAGTTCATAAGGCCACCAAGCACATGAAAAAATGCTCAATATCCCTAGACATTAGGGAAATGCAAACCAAAACAACTCTGAGATTCCACCTAACTCTATTAACATGGCCAAGATCAACAAAACAAATAAATGCTGGCGAGGTTGTGGAGAAAAAGGAATCCTCTTACACTGTTGGTGCGACAGTAAATTGGTTCAACCACTCTGGAAATCAATATGGATATACCTCAGAAAATGAAAAATAGAACTGCCATATGACCCAGTTATACCACTACTGGGAATATACCCAAAGGGAGCCAAATCATCCTACCACAGAGATACCTGTATCTCCATATGCAATGTAGCACTTTTCACAATCTCAAGGATATGGAAGAAATCCAGGTGCCCATCAGCAGAAGAATGGATTAAAGAGCTATGGCACAAATACACAACGGAATACTACTCAGCAATAAAAAAATGAGACAATGTTATTTGTCTCATGGACAAATATATGGATGGAACTGGAGAACATCATCAGAAGCTCAAACACACAAATACCATATGTTCTCACTTATATGTGAGAGTTGAATCTTAAAGGAAGCAAAAATCCTATACATAAGTTGATATATAAAAAGGCACAATTACTCTTAGAATACAAAGGACAATAGGAAGAGTAGAAAGAAGCAGAGATGGAACTAGCAGAGGGAAGTGAACATTTGGGAAAGTGGGATGGGGAAGAGGATCAATGTGTAGGGATTAATGGGGAGAAGACAATCTCAATGTAAACAGCACAACTTCATGAGTACATTAGAAAAATAGGGGAATATAGCCCATATAAGCATTTGATTCTTACAACATACTAGCTATAAGGATCTATAAACTTTGTGGGTTGATAAAAGTGTTGGCAGAAGAGATGTAAAGGATGCATGATGGAAAAAGCCAATGCTGTATTACTCTATACCCCATCATCATGTACTACTAAAGGGGCAAAACCCCCTAGAATTATGAAGTAAATAACTTTTTCTATTAAACCTGTACATTGCAGGTGAGTTGTTTTGCAACTACTTTTGCTAAATGTTCAGAATGGTCTCCTAGTTGGCAGTGAAGCGAAAATCAGTCATTTAAAGGCATGATCTGAAAGACACTTCACAAAAGATTACATTCAAAGTGAATAAGTATATGGCTATTGAACTATGGACTAAATATATGGAATAAATATATGACCATATTAAGTTATGGAATAAATATATGATTATTGAATTATTTGGAGAAATGAAAAATAAAGTCATAATAATTTGTAGATTGAAAATAATTTAGTCAAATTCCCGGTAGTAAGAAATATTAAGAAAAGGAGATATCACTTGCGCAGAGTTACAGAGCACATTGTTAAGATGTTTAATGAAACAAAAAAATTTGCATTCAGTCCAATCCTAATTCTACCCAGCCATGCAAGCAGAAGTGCTACTATAGAGCAGAATCCTATAGGAATGGACCTAAAGCACACATGCATGGAAAATGTAAGGTAGAACAAGTTCGCTTAAAGATGTCTCAGGAGCTTGTGCACATGTGATGACTCTGTGTGGGAGTACTGACACCTACAGAAGCACACATGTGGCGGATAATGTGTGAAGGCTCTGATGCCCACATCCCGCATCACCTGCATGTTCTCTTTGATCCGCTTCTCAGTGAAACTCTTGGCCAGGACCACAGCCCCACGCTGAAGCTGGTAGCGAAGGGCAATCAGAGCTGGAGTTCGCTTGTATTTTTTCGCCATGGCACAGAGAACTGGATCATCCAAGAGAACTGGGGAGCTCTGGTCCACCCTGGAAGGAAAGGCAGACATGCTGAATTCTTCAGCCTGTTTATTGATTTTTCAGGAGGTTTCCAACACACATGAATGTGCCCACTTAGAGCAGAGTGTCCCAAGTGTTGTCCCTGGACCTGAAGAAACAATATCGTGTGGTTTCCTCTCAGAACCACAAATTCTACCCACTTTCCAAATCAGTGGAGAGTGAATGCCTATAAACTTAACATTATAGGACTAAAAACATTTAATCAACAATTATCTTTTATGTGTGATTCCTTATTATTCTTATTACCATTCTCCTCGCTGGGATCCCAGAGCACAGTAAGCAACCAGAATAATGTTTTGTGATTTGCAGAAATCCAGCAGTTTAGTCTGGTTGAGATAAGGATGACATTCTACCTGTAGATGAGTAAGACAAAATAGCATTTTACTGTAAAAGAAAGAAAATTTTTTATAAAGTTTATAAAGTCAAGACAAACTATAATTATTCCTATGAAATAAAGTAAACCTTAATATCTTTAATTATTAATACTCTGAGAAGGGAGTTACTATAATAATCACTAAGGACTTATATTTTTATTCTTTCTCTGTTTATCAATCTCTTCGAGTGTGCTTAGTATGTAGTAATGGATTTTTGTTTACTCTATATATTAGGATTAATATTACTCAATATTCTTATGGATACTTAAATCCCCCCAGTGAGATTTCTACTAAATGGATTCTTTTGTCCTTCAGAATTTTCCTCATGAATGTTCAGACAAATTCTTACTTTACTTTAGAATTGAATATTCAGAGCTCCATGAATTCATTCTCTTTCCAAAATCTGGAATTTGTCATTATCTCCTCATAGTGGAAACAGGTATTTTGCACCCAAGATCTTGTGTACAAGGTTGCTTCATCCCAGAAACATGATTTTTTTTACTCTTCCCAGCAACAGAAGTATTAAATTTTTTAAAAAACTTATTACTTGATGTTTATATTCTCAGTTCATATTTCTTATTGTACAGTGGCTCAAATTAAGCTTCTTTTATTTTGAAAATTTTCTCATATAATTATGAAATTTCATATAATCTGATATCATTCTATCTGAATAATAAATAAAAGGGGATAATAATTGCTGACTTCCTCAGTTCTAACAATGCAAATAAAATCATGGAGGACTATATCTTCATTCCTAGTAGATATAGTCTAAATTCCCTAGGAGTGAATAGCCATGACTATAACTAACTTTGAAAGGTTCAGCAACATATAACAAATATCTATGTAGATGTACCCACAAATATGTATATACATTTGGCAACATGACAAATATTGTGGATATAGGTAGAGAAATGTGGATATCCTGCCTCATTCATGCAAATGGTCTAAATGTTGGAAATTAAATATCATAATGGGGTGAAATGAGTATATTTATTATTAATATTTAAAATATGGTGCTGTGTTATATACCAAATGCGAAAATGATATATGCTACAATTTCCAAAGAAGCACCCTCTTCTTTCATTTCAAGTTGTTAAAAATTACTCAGAACATACAGCCATGGACCTAATAGAAGTGATTACAAAACAGATGTGAGGGCATGAACAGGAAGGAGAAGAAAATTGACATATGGCCTGACACAAGATCAGCCTGAGGTTTTGCTAAAAATTTCTGAGTGTAATATCAGTCACTGCTGGGTCGTCTTCATCGCCTCCATTTACTTTTTCCTGTTGCTAGGCCCTGATCCAGAATCCAGAATCCAGATCAGAAAATGAATAGTTCAAGGTTCCAAACTCCACACTAACTCTTGCTGTGGATCTTCTGTTACTTTCACCTGATCCTTCTTTAATCCCCGATCTGTTATCTTGGCTTTCCTACTTCTGCACACTTCTTTCCACAGCACCTTCATCCATTCAAACTCTGTTCATTTTTCATACCTCATCAATAAGTACAACTTCCTTTTGAGATGTGATTAATGATGACAGCCCAACTTGATCATCTTTGTTATTGTTAGGTGTCCTCCAGTCAGTATTTACAATAGATAAAACACTATTGTCATGCTTCTCTGCTATTCATAGTGATGTCAATGGCTGATTGTTTATAGGGAGTGGGTTTCTGGGTCTTTCTCCCAAGTCTACAGTGCCTGGTGTTCCCAGGTGGTCTCCCATCCAAGTAATAACCAGCTCTGACCTTGCTTAGCTTCCCAGATTTCACAGGAACAGAAGGCACAGTTGTATGACTGCAGGCTAATCATCTTTACTTCCCTAAATTCTCTTTTTTGTCATTCTTCATCTTTACTTCCCTAAATTCTCTCTTTTGTTTTTCTTTTTTTTTTCTATGTATCTTTTCTTTTCTTTCCTTGTCTCTCTCGTTTCTGTTGTTGTTGTTGTTGTTGTTGTTGTTGTTGTTGTTGTTTTTGGCAACACTGAGGTGTTGAACCCAGGGCCTCTTGCATCTAGTCAACTCCTCTACCACTGACCTGCACTTGCAGCCCCCCTATTTACTTTTGAGACAGAGTCTTGCTAAATTATGTAGGCTGTTTCTGGACTTAGATTTATGATCCTTCTGCCTCTCAAGGCCCTGGGATTACAGGTATGCATCATCACACACAGTTACCTCCATGAATTCTCATGCAAGATAAGAAAATGATCTCTGTTTGGACACTTTTGTGTCACTGTGACCAAAATACCTGACAGAAACAACTTAAGAGAGGAAAACTTTATTTGGGCTCATGGGTTCAGAGACTTTATCCCATGTCCGTTTGGTCCCATGTGCTTGGGCAGGACATCATGGTTTGGGAGCATGTGATAAAGGACAGCTCTTCATATCAGGGCAGACAGGAGGTAGAAAACTAATAGGAGACAACGGCAAAATACAATCTGGATATCTGACATGAGTAAAGCAACAAGGAAATGAATAAGAGGAGGGATGGCTGAGTGTTCTCACCTGGTTGCAGACAGGTTTATACTTGAGTCCTGGTTTATTAAGGATCATCTCCAGTAGCCTGCGGTTAAAGTTGGACACGCCAATGGACTTGGTCAGTCCTGCATCCTTACACTTCTCCATGGCCTTGAGAGGAAAAAAGTTGTGAAAATTAATTCGTGTGGTTGCTTACAGATCAATGTAAGTGCACGTACTATGGTTGTAAGGAACACTTTCAACATATGATAATGGAACTGACTGAAATCGGTTTTCAGAAGAGAAAAAATAACCAGGCATGGTATCGCACTCCCATAATCTCAGAGATGGAGGGGGCCAAAGCACCCTGTTTAACTCTTTCTCAAAACAAGTAAAAAATGGGAGTGCATCTCATAGCACTTGCCTACCATGTGCAAGGACCTGGGTTCAACCCTGCAATACTGAAACAAAATGAAAGAAAACAAAAAGTAGTAAAGAAAAGAGAGAGAAAAGATAGTGTCAGAAAGAAAAAGAATTCCTGTACTTTCCTGGGGAAACCAGAATGATTCCTGCATATGGAGAAAAAGAGATGATTCTCAGCATTTTCACCAACCCTCCTCCTCATTTCTATTATATTACAGTGATGCATTCCTCCCTACCTTTTCACCAAAACAGCCCTGATAAATATCATGAGTTTCTATAACAAATTTCTCCACTCTCTCATGCAGAGTCGTGACCTCCTTCTCTGGACTTCTCTTGTGCTCTATAATCCAAGTTCTCACCTCCCATGTGGCACAGAGATCCACTGTGTCAAATATGAAATTTCCATGCTCATCTTTTGGAAAAAGCTCCTCCCCTGGCTGTAATAGAAAAAAGAATTTACCTCCCAGGTAAATCTAGGAACTAAACCACTATAAGGTAGATGGAGCAATAGTACACGAATATTTTGCATGTGTAATTGTCATAGATGTCCCTGGGTGACAGGCTCCTATGTTCTCTCATCTGTTGTGTGTATTAATGGCTAACACATTTCCAGGTCCTCATGGAATGTTCTAGTTGACCTGTGTTACTCCTCATGCCACTGAGTATTCCCTTAGAGATATGCCTCTTTATCACTTGGGAAGTCAGTAGTAGCATGGCCTTGATCTCCAGCAATAATCAAGTTCAATATTAACCCAAGGTCAATAATCAATGCTGCAATCAATCTCCCTCATGACCCTGAGCTCATGAATGATTAAGATGAGGAAAATAAACAAAAGAAGGTCAAACAAAGTTCTTTTCAAGATTAATTTGAGTGGATGATACAATATATAGGGATGCCATCAAAAGTCATTCACCTTGAGCTTCCAACTGCCTCAAGGCCATATCTGCTGTCAGTAAAAATTGCAGGGATAAAAATTAAACAAACTTCTAGAAATACTGAGGTAAAAAACTAATAAGAGATATTTGTGAACACAACTTAAAATGTCAAATCTACTCATGATTTGAACTCCATATTTACATGAACTAGCTTGTATAACTTATAAAACAAAAGTAAACCAAATTTATAAAAATTTATAGGAACTTAGTCCAACCAACCAGGAAAATGAGTTTTCATGCTGACAGCACAAATGAAATAGGCTTGATGGTACAAATTGCCTACCTTCAGAGACACTGGAAAATGAATGATGTAAAGGTCCACATAGTCCAACTGAAGTTTCTTCAATGACTTTTCCAAGCAAGTTTGGACCAGTTCTGGTCGATGGAAAGTACACCAAAGCTACAGTTGTGGAAGAATGGAATTTGTGCTGGATTAATAAATTCCTTAAAAATGGTGAATTTACTTCATCTAGTACTGAGACAGTGTTCCACTAATGAGAAACCGATTACCACAGTAGAAAAATATTCCATTTCATCCTGAATTTCATGTTCATTGATCTATCCATGTCAACTCAATTGTATGTTTGGTTACTATGAGTAAATCTAGTGAAAAAATGGCAAGAAGTTATTCAAGAGCTAAAATTGTTGTCATGTAATAATATCCATTACCAGAATTACATGTCACTGAATTTATAAAGCAGTGTAAGACTCTAATTCTCTCATCCAAACAATTTAATAGAGAAAAGTTAGTATCCCTTTTCTTTACATAATTTAAGGAAAAATAATTTTGAACATTTTAACATGTTCTAGACAAAATACAATATACTTTAGCTATATCTTATAAGGGAAGGCCTAGGTAAATGGCTGGAAAGCCTCTAAGGAGAAATGACTGGGGAAGGCTCTAGCTCTTTGACCTGGGAAGTTTCTGACCCTTCAATGCTCTCCAAGCCTGAAAGCCCCTTCTGTTATATCTCTGACCTTTAGTGTAGGCTCTGCCTATGTGAAAACCCTGTGTACATAGAGCAGGCAGAGCATGCTGACATAAATAATAAATAATCCTTCCCTGTCTCACAAGAAAATATACTTTAACCCACTTCTGCTGTGATTCATAAGAATGCTTAATGTTATCATAAGAGTCAAATAAAAAGAGCTTGAGACACTCACTTGGGGGCAATGCTCCCTAAGGCAATGGCCACCCTTGGTCTTCCTCACACTACATCTTGGTGTCTGACTGGTTAATTTCTCCAATATATTGACCTCATGCTACTGGATAAATGCAGAAGTACCTTATATAACACCAAAAGAGTCCTGTTATAATGTTCTTTCTAATAAGAACGACAAATGATAAGTTTTAGAAAGTCATCTAGGAAATGATAAAAGCCATAATCTTCCTAGTCCATGCTAAACCATATTCCTCTGAACTGAGATGCAGAAAAGCAGAAACTACATCAAATTTATAAATTTAAAAGTAGCAATAATGAAAAAGTCATTACTTTTCTCTGTGTTCAATACTGATGCAATATGTGAATGTGTGTTAATCAAAGATGGGCAGGTAAGCACAATTCACCAACAATTACTGATCTATTCATATAACTGTGACTTCAACACATCACATTTCATGCATTTGCACACATGCATACCACATATACAGTACCTTTGAAGTGTAAAATATGTCTTCCCTCTTTACAGTACCATCTGCAATTTTGCTTCGAATGGCCAGTCCTACTTCCTCTTCATTTTCATACAAATAAGCACTATCAATATGGCGGAACCCAGCATCTATAGCTAATTTGGTGGCCTTTTTAACCTCACTCTTGGGAACCTAGAGGGACAAACAAAAATAGTATTTAGAGGTCAAGGTGATTGAAAATTTGTTCAGGTATAAGCAGTGACCTTCGCAAGTGAGTTTTCAACATATTTTTCATAAGTTTTCCGTTTGGAATAATGAGTCCATCCAAGTTTGCCTACACCTTTCCTACTAAGTAAGAATAGTACACTTAGGAACATTTTTAATCCCAGGCAAACATTGGTTACTCAGTGACATTCCCAATAACACACCAAGATCAATGATTTGCTAAAATGATTCACTGGGCTCAGCATATTCACTGGATTTGTCATATTCAGAGGACTCAGTGATGCTTTTTTATAGACTGATATTAAGACATAAAATTTACACAGTAAAATGTGCATGAGATGATGTTAAATACTACACAATTTTCTGAGTCTTCTCCCTGTGAAGTCACAGAATACACATTCAATTCTCTAATCACTGAATTTATAGAATACATTGGAATGTTCTTTTCATAAGAAGCTGTTTAGAGCTTCAACTCATAAGACTTCCATTGGGGTCTTGTTGTATAAAACTCTTCATTTAATACACCCCAAAGCAGTGTCCAAGATGAAAGCTTATATGTACCCCACTCCTTGGGCAAGCAGTTCAGGGACACTCCCATCCTTATAGCATGAAAGGGTGAGAAATCAAAGTTCTCAGATGTCAGCTAGGATTTAGTTTGTAAATAGGATATTAAACAGATAACAATGTGCAATGGCTTTTCGACACAGCCATTCCATCTACATAACAGAAGTAAATTCTAGCAATAAAGATATATTCCCAAAGAATACAGATTTATAAATTTGATATTAGCCACATCATATAAAGGAATATGCAAGTACATGTCAGCCTTTAAGCCCAAGTTTCTCATGTTAGGGAAGTTATGATTACAGTGAAAATTTAAAATTATTGTCTTTTGTACTAAATTTGTGTAAAGATTTGAAACATCAGTTGTGGATGAAAAGGTAAACCAATCATTATTTTCTACTAATTTTAAGAATTTTTAATGCTTTTTTTTTCAAATTATAACTAACAATATGCTGGGTCCTACCACCTTCTCCTGATACTCACCTTTACTTTTCTAAGGTATAGGGGCACTCAGAGATTCACTATGGCTGAAGCTTTACAATATCCTTGATCTTTCCCTTCCATTCATGACATTTTCCCATACAAATTAACCAATTCCTATCACAAGATCATCAGAATTGCTCTTTGAATATTGCCTTAAATCTTATAGGAAAAAAAGCGGATATTTAAACTTTAGAAAACTAGTACCTTGTCACAAAATTAAGTGGTGTCAGCATGATATGGAAATCCAAAATTCATCCCAGTTGAGTGAACTCTCCCTCCAGTGGCCCACTTTCATTACAGAGGACCACCTGTCCCATTGTACTTTAAACCCAGCATATATTAACATGGACTTATTATCTATACATATGTTTACTACATATCACATATTTTCCTTTTCTCTGTACTACATTTTACTTTCCTAGAATTAAGAGAAGTACATGGAAATTTTTACTTAGCCCACATTCGTTATTCACTATAAGATATGCAAGTCAAGCACACGATAGAGCACCAGCACTAATACTCTATGCATCTTACCCTGGAAACCTTTATTATAAATATTTCTCTAGAAATTAGCTTTGTGAAAGGAGAAAACATCTTGAATGACAGAAATAAACTGAGAAACCACTCTCATTTCAATCAACTTCTAAGCAAGGAAGCTCATAATCAGTTTTCTTTTATTTCTTGTAGATATATTTTCATATTAGCCAAAGATGCAAAGTAATGACAAGAAAACCCAGCCTATCTAAATGTGGAATTCTAGAGATCAATATGCTTATTGCTTTTAAAACTAGCATCTTTTTAAAAAATTATTTTCTGATTAATATATATTACTTGTATATATTAATGGGGTTCAGTGAGGTATTTTGATTCTATATATCACAATCAAAGCCCTTAATCTATTCCCCTGCAGAGGTTATAAAATATTTGGTAAATTCCTGTGAACTATACTCACCCTTAGTGTTGGGAAACACGAAGACATATTCCTACTATCTAAGTATGTTTTTGCACATAGTACCCAACCTCCCTTTATCAAAGCTCATCCCCTATCATTCTAGCCTCTAGTCATCACTATTGTATATCATGATTGATTTGTTTTATTTTTGAATTTTGAGAAGGAATATAAACTTTTTTCTATGTCAGGCTTCTTTCATTTACAATAATATCTTCCAGTTATATCCATTTTGCAGCAAAGGAAAGGATTTCATTCTCTTTCATGGCTGAATAGTAATCTAATATATATATATATATATATATATATATATATATATATATATATATATATTTCATTTTCGTTACCCATTGATAGGTACCTTAATTGATTCCATATCTCACCTATTTTGAATACTGCCATAATAAACATGAAGTGCAGGTGTCTCCTGGCATGCTTATTTCATTCCTTTTAAATATACAAACAGAAATGGCACCTGCAACTAAAGCCACAAATGAAGAACAGGAAAAACAAGTAATCCATTTTGTAAAATGGGCAAATAATCTAAACAGACATTGCTCAAAAGAAGAAATAAAACCAACAAGTACATTTAAAAATATGCTTAATATCACTAGCTGTCAGATAATGATCTTAACTGATAAATTTCATGAATTTTACCTAACAGGAAACAAGCAGATAGATGGAAAAAACAGTGCCAAGAACAACCATGGCTCACTGAAGTATCACACCCTAATGCAGAACCCAGGTATGTCACTCTTATACATGGCATAGCTTAATCTGATGAAACAGAGAAGCAAGTATGCCCTGTATATTCACACAGGAAGTGGGTGACTTAACAACCCATCCTAAGTCTATTTTCCTTTGAACCCTCAACCCGTCTTCCATTACAGATGTCATTACCGTTTCAAGTGCATACGTGCCAAAGCCCAGTACAGGAATGAAGTGACCATCATTCAGTTCCACACATTGGTGTTTAGAACTCATTGCCTACTAATCTCCTGGCTAAATAGATTTGGTTTCTTCTTCTTCCTTCACAGGTAAGTGAATAAATGAGTCCTAGTACTGCCTATCTATCTAATGAGTAGCCAGTGTTATGTGGGAGGAGTGAGGTTAAAGCAGTATTCCACATGTGAGGGGAGAACTGGAACCAGTTCACTTATTTAAATGAAAGAGCATTTTTAAGGAAATTACTATATAGTGATGCAGAATATATTAGTTGTAGTAAACTTTGTCTTTAGAATCTTCTATGCATCATTGTTAATAATTGTATAAGACAGAACAAGTGTTGACCACTTCAAAACTACAAAATTCCAGGCACCTGTTTTATTATTGTGCTTTGTTCTTGTTGTGATAAAGCCCCTTGTCATTCTCATTATTTGAAACAATGAGCTATCTTACACAACCCAATGAATTAAAGAAGTGAGTATTGAGTATATTTGAAATTTTGACCCTCATTAAAAAAGAAAAAGTTAAACTTGAGGAAATATTAGGCTTTTTAACTCTCCTATTGGTAAAAATGGGAGAAGGACCTGGAAATCCACTCCTGAGTCAATCCCAAAACGATCACCCATTGAAAACCCTGTCAAGGTCACTATGAGTTGGACGTGACTGGATGGCATGCAAAAACAACAATTGGTAAGATATATTTTTATCTTCTTTCTTTACATTTAGTTAGAATATCTAGAGCAGGCCAGGTGTAATGGTGCACACCTGTCATCCAGTGACTTAGAAGGCAAATTCAGGATTGCTAGTTCCAGGCCAGAGGCAGCCTGTGAAACTTAATGAGACTCTGTCTCACTATTAAAAAAATTGCAAAACTGTCTGGGGGTGCAGCTCAGTGGTAGAATGCTTGCAAAGTATGTGTGAGTCCCTATGTTAAATCTCTAGTACATTCTCCCAAAAAATCCCTGGGATATTCATAGCTGAGAGGGGTGCAGTACTGATGAGAGAGTAGTGAGAAGGGTAACATGGTGTTTACTGGAGAATAAATAGTTAAGAGCTACTGAAACCATTTTGTAACACAGAAGCAGAGGCTCAGAATTCATTTTATATTTCACCTGTTTTATTACTCTAGAAAATGACCAGTAAGTACACATGCAAAAATACATAAGCTATTTGGTATGATTTATGATCTGGTTGGACATACAAAACAATGAAAAACTGGCTTTAAATTACTTTAAATTTGAAACTAATTTAGTGAATTTTGATATATTGATACAGTAGAATACAACAAAGCAATTAAAAATGAAACATATGAATATTAT
Organism: Pedetes capensis; assembly: GCA_007922755.1. Classification (NCBI taxonomy): domain Eukaryota; kingdom Metazoa; phylum Chordata; class Mammalia; order Rodentia; family Pedetidae; genus Pedetes; species Pedetes capensis. Next base: position 5,143 of record VMDO01022864.1, on the reverse strand, counting down.
GGGGTGGGATTTGGCTCAGTTATTAGAGTGCTACACTGTGCTCTCTGAGGCCCTAAGTTTGATTCCCCAGCACCACATAAAATCGGTTAAGGACTTGGCAGCCCACTCCCAAAACAATCAGCCATTGAAAACTCTATGAATAGCAGAGAAGCATTGGCATAATGCTACGCATGGCACAGTGCTGGGGAGTGTTTCATTCTGTTGTGGATAGGGTCGCAATGAGTCAGACTCAATGGCACCTAAGAAGATGAATTTTATAATCTTTACAACACAGGACAAGGGTCATTCAATGTGTTCACTAAAAACAGAATAAAGTCCAATCGGTGGTATCCTAAGGTCATATAGCAGGCTTTATAAAAAGACAAGATATAATGGCAAATAAAGTTTCTTTCTCAATGGTGGGATATTGAGGTGCTTTTAAATCTCTTCTCTATGATTTCAGTCTTTTGAAATTAATGTTTATCACTTTGGTAATGTGAGAAAAATATTTCACTGGAAAAAAGGAAAAGGTCTTCCCTTGACAATTAGAAGAGGATGGAATTTCCTGACAGATAACTAGCACTCCAAATTAATGCAAAATAATTTTTCTCAAGGCCTGCAGCCATAGGACTGTGGCATTCAATCCTGCCATCTGGAAATCTAAGCAGGATTGGGACTGGTTAGTATTTGGATGTGAGACTTCCTGGGAACACCAGATTCTGTACATTTGGGAGAAGGACCCAGCACCCGACTCCCAAAAATCAATCTGCCATTGAAAACCCTATGGATAGCCTGTTTTTGGTAGGGTTGCTATGAGGCGGACTCAGACTAGATGGAAACTAACAACAATTTTTCTCAATGATATACCTGCTCTCCTTTGCTGGGACAAAGTCTCTACCAACAAAGCACTCTTTTCTTATTCTCCAGCTAGGAACAATATCTCTTAGACAGAGTCCTGAAGAATTCTTGGCAAAAGCACTATAACTGGTGCTTATAACACAAACTGGTAAAGGAAAGTTGCTCAACTGTATTGAAGTTTTAGTATTATTTATCTTTTCTTATTTGACCACAAGTTTTGAAGTTATTCCAGAAAAGCCAAATATGTGACTAGAAGTATGAAATGAAAAGTGACAAAGTCTATGTTCAAAATTTCCCAACACCCACACAAATATACCTACACTGGACAGCTTTTCTGGTGAATTTTAACAATTATTTAAAGAATAATTGGAACCAAAACTTCTCAAACTCTCCAAAAAAGTTAAGAGTAAAATATTCCCAATTCATTCTATGTTGCTGCTGACATTATTGTTGTTAGGTGCCGTTGAGCAGGGTCCAACTCAGAGCAAACCTATGAACAACAGAACGAAAAACTACTCAATATTGTGCCATGCACAGGATCTTTTCATGTTTGAGGCCATTGTTGCAGTCACTGTGTTTCTTCTCATTTTGAGTCATACCACATCAGCAAAAGGAGGCCCCATCAGCTCTACTCCATTCCTGTTATTAAGGTCAGCTCTACTTTTAGGAGGCAACACTTCCCCAGTCATTTCTTGAATGCCTTCCAGCCTGGCAGGGGGCTCATTTTCTGGCACTATATTTGATAGTGCTTTCATGCTATTCATAGAGTTTTCAGTGGTTGTTTCAAGAGTGAGCTGCCAGGTCTTTCTCCCTATCCTATTTTAGTCTGGAAGCTCAACTGGAACCTGTCCACCATAAGTGGCCCTCCTGGTATCTGAAATACCAGTGGCATAGCTTTCAGCATCACAGCAACATATAAGCCCCCACAGAACAAGCTGACAGACACATAATCCTGAATTATTCTAATACCAAAGGGTGACACAGACTCTATAAGAAATGAAAACTACAAAATAATATTCTTTATGAGGATTAATATGACAATCCACCTAAAATATTTGTGTACCAAATAAGCATATAAAAAATATTGAACACAGTACTAAGTGAAATTGATTATCAGAATTCAAGTAAGATTCGGCAACTACACTTCAATGTGCACACCACATTAGCAGAGTAAGAGAAAAAGAACACATGATCTTCTCAAAGGATGCAGAAAACTTTCATAAGTATTTATGCAGTTCTATAGTTTTTGCCTTATGTATTTTCACACCATGTTACACATACACATATTAAGGATCAAGTCTTCTGGGAATATGATCTCTTTCTCGTTTTATAATGTCCTTCTCTCTCCTTGGAATTTTTCCATACTCTGAAGTCTGCTTTGCTCAAAATTAATATAATTATCTCTCTTCTCTCTCATTCTCTCTTTTTGATTAGTGTTAATATGGGGCTTGGGTTTAGCTGTATTAGTAGAGTACTTCTCCGCACTCTCTGAGGCCCTGAGGTCAATCCCCACCACCGTAAAAATGGGAGAAAGACCTGACAGCCCATTCTTTAATCCCAAAACAATCAGCCATCAAAAACCTGATGAGTAGCAGAGAAGCACTGACAAGAGCGTCAGGCATGGCACAGTGTCAGGGAGAGTTTCATTCTGTTGTACATAGGGTCGCTACGAGTCTGACTCAACTTGAAGGCACCTAACTAAAACAACAAGTGTTAATATAGTTGTGTTCATTTCTGCATTGATGTGGCAGAAAAATGGACAGAAATAAACTTATGAGAAGAATAATTGATTGAGGCTTACAATAAGAGGATCAGTCCAAAGATTCAGGACAGGCATAGCAGCAAGACAGGCATGGCAGCAGAGCAGGGGGCCTAAGCCTGTGGCCCAGGACCTTACAGCTTGGTGATTATGAACAGAAAGAGCTACTAGAAATTGGGACCAACATAAAATCTTCAAATATGCGCCCCAATGACCCACTTCCTCAAAGCCAGGACCCACCTCCCAAAGTTCCAAAGCTTCTCAGGTTAGCATCCCTAGTTGGGGACTAAATACTAAACACATGACATTTCAGGGGCATTTTAGATTTAAATCATAACACTTTGCCCCTGCCCCGCAAAGGCTCATCACCATCTCCTAATGCAAAATGAATTCAGTCCAACTTCAATAGTCCCCAAAGTCTTAATGGCCTCAACCACGTTCGAAAATCCAAGTATAAAGTCCCCACTGAGCTTCAAGGCAAACTTGGCTATGAGCCTCCACAAAACAAAAAATATGTTCCATGCTTCCAACACACAATGGCACAGAGCAATTTCCATTCCGAAAATGAGGAATGGTGGGAAAGAAAGAGAATATTAGTCCAAACCAAGACCAATGTCCAGGAGAGGCATCTGGTACATGTTACATCATTTGGCATCTGGCATCACTGGGCTTGAACTCGCTTGGGAAGTTCTGCCCCTATGGTCTTACCAGTTACAGCATATTCACACCTGAATCTCTCTCTTGGTCTGGCTCAATCAATTTTCAGTAGCTTTCTTTTGCAGATGTTTCATATTGCTGGCATCTATACCATCCTGGGATCATCTCCATTGCAGCTTGTGTGGAGCCCTTCAAAGTTTCATCCACCAGCCCTTAAGGGGCTCTGTGCAGGGAATCCAACCCTGGTACACATTGCCTGGCCCCAGAGGTTATTCACTAGAACTATGGAGGCACCCTGTATAGTGCCTTAACTCTTGCATTTTGTATGTCTATAAAACTAGCACCATGTGGATAATGCCAAGGTTTGCTGCTAGCTGGAGTGGAAACTTTGCCCTTTTGAACCACAGCAGCAGAAGGAGCCTGTGTGTGCCAGTACCAGGAAACCATGTCCCTAGGTGGCCCCCTTCCAAAATGGGGCCCTTTTGGCTCTTCTTTCTAAATGAAGGTCTTTTAAATGTATTTGCCATTTCACACACAGGAGCCTTAGATAGGTGGGTCTGGTAAACTCCTGATTTACTTCCAGGCCATTCCTATTGCCTCAGCACAAAGTTCACAGCTTCAGCTTCTCCTTACTGGCTCTTATCTCTTTAACACTTCCATGTGTCTTTCAATTTACCATTCTGTGTGTGGCTTGCATTTTTCTGTGATGCTGAAATCTGTGCTACTAGTATGACAGCAGGGTCACCCATGGTGGACAGGTTTCAGGTGAGCATCCAGACTAAAACAGACTAGGGAGAGGTGCATAGCTAACCCTCTCCCAAAACAATTAGCCATTGAAAACTGTATGAATAGCAGAGAAATACTAACAGATATAGTGCCAGGAAATGAGCCCCCCAGGTTGGAAGGCACTCAAAAGATGACTGGGGAAGACTCCTCCCCAAAATAGAATATAGCTCAAAAAGGGAATAAAGCCCCACAGACCTCTATTTGCTGATGTAGCAAGACTCATAAAGTGAAGGAATAACTGTTAACAACCATTAATAAGATGACTGGGGAAGACTCCTCCCCAAAATAGAATATACCTTAATGAAGGGAATGAAGCCCCAGAGACCTCTATTTGCTGATGTGGCATGACTCAAAATGTGAAGGAACCACTGTAAACAACCATTAATAATTATAACAAGGAATGTATGTAGGATAAATCTAGGAAAATTAGAGATCATCAAAAGGGAAATGGAAAGCAAAAACATGGACATTATAGGCATCAGTGAGGTAAAACGGACTGGCATGGGCCATTCTGAAGCACATACTTCTATACTGAGAATGATAGATTAAAGAGAAATGGGATTGCATCCATCATCAGAAAAGGCATCTCAATATCTGTCCTGAAGTACAATGCTGTCAGTGATAGATTAATATCCATATACCTACAAAGAGGGTTAATTCATATTATCATTATTCAAACTTGTGAACTCACCACTAGGGACACATAGGGAATATTTTTCCAGTTTCTGCAATCTTAAATTGAAAGAACATGCAATCAGGATGTGCTAATAATTACTAGTGACTAGAATTCAAAAATTGGAAACAAAGAAGAAGGGTCAGCAGTCAGAAAATATGGCCTGGGTGACAGAAATGATGCTGGAGATTGCATGATAGAATTTTGTAAGACCAATTACTTTTTCATTATAAATACATTTTTACCAACATAAATAGTTACTATACACATGTAATTCACCAGATGTAATATACAGGAACCAAATTGACTACATTTGTGTAAAGAAACAATGGAAAAGCTCATTATCAAAAGTCAGAACACCAGTGATGATTGTGGATCAGACCATCAATGGCTCATATGCAGGTTCAAACTGAAACTGAAGTTGGAACAAA